>JARSSU010006259.1:0-42703 GCA_029619165.1 Eurosta solidaginis
CCCACACACCCCCACAACACACACACCACACAAACCGACACTCCACACCCACCCTCCACCCCGCACACCCCTCACACTCCCCTCCCACCCACCCCCCCCCCCACCCCACCCCACACACACCCCACACCCCACCCCACCCCACACCCCCCCCCCACACCCCACCCCACCCCACCCCACCCCACACCCCACCCCCCACCCCACCCCCCCCACCCCACTCCCCACCCCACCCCACCCCCCACCCCACCCCCCCCACCCCACCCCTCCCCTCCCCACCCCTCCCCACCCCACCCCACACCCCACCCCCACACCCCACCCCACCCCACCCCACACCCCACCCCACACACACCCCCCCCCCACACCCCACCCCCACCCCACCCCACCCCACTCACCCCCCCCCACCCCACCCCACCCCACCCCACACCCCCACACACACACACCCCACCCCCACCCCACACCCCACACCCACACACCCCCCCCCCCACACCCCCACACCCCACCCCCACACCCCACACACCCCCCCCCCACCCCACACCCCCACACACCCCCACACACACACCCCACCCCACCCCCACCCACACACCCAACAACCCCACACACACACACACACACACGCACCACACACACACTCACACACACACACACCACCCACAACCCACACCCCACAAAACAAAACAAAATAAAACACAAAACACAAAACAAAAAAAAAAAAAAAAAAAAAAAAAAAAAAAAAAAAAAAAAAAAAAAAAAAAAACAAAAAAAAAAAAAAAAAAAAAAAAAAAAAAAAAAAAACAAAAAAAAAAAAAAAAAAAAAAAAAAAAAAAAAAAAAAAAAAAAAAATAAAAAAAAAAAAAAAAAAAAAAAAAAAAAAAAAAAAAAAAAAAAAAAAAAAAAAAAAAAAAAAAAAAAAAAAAAAAAAAAAAAAAAAAAAAAAAAAAAAAAAAAAAAAAAAAAAACAAAAAAAAAAAATAAAAAAAAAAAAAAAAAAAAAAAAAAAAAAAAAAAAAAAAAAAAAAAAAACAAAAAAAAAAAAAAAAAAAAAAAAAAATAAAAAAAAAAAAAAAAAAAAAAAAAAAAAAAAAAAAAAAAAAAAAAAAAAAAAAAAAAAAAAAAAAAAAAAAAAAAAAAAAAAATAAAAAAAAAAAAAAAAAAAAAAAAAAAAAAAAAAAAAAAAAAAAAAAAAAAAAAAAAAAAAAAAAAAAAACCCCACCCACACAACCGCACTCACACACCTCTCACACTCACACTCACCACACTCACACACACACCCCACCACCGCACACCCACACAACACACACACACCCCACACACACTCTTCACTCACCACACCCCCCCCACACACTTCACACCTCCTCCCCACACACACCCACCCACACACACACACACTCACACACACACACCCACAACACACACACACATCACTCACACACACACTCACACACACCTCACACACACGCTCACACACTCACACTCTCTCACCCCACACTCACTCTCCACACACACACACTCACACTCACCAACTCACTCCCACATCGCGCACAACACACACTCACACACTCACACTCACACGCCCCCCCCCCCCCCCCCCCCCCCCCCCCCCCCCCCCCCCCCCCCCCCCCCCCCCCCCCCCCCCCCCCCCCCCCCCCCCCCCCCCCCCCCCCCCCCCCCCCCCCCCCCCCCCCCCCCACCCACCCCCCCCCCCCCCCCCCCCCCCCCCCCCCCCCCCCCCCCCCCCCCCTCCCCCCCCCCCCCCCCCCCCCCCCCCCCCCCCCGAAAAAACTATACACACACGACTCTCACCAACACGCTGCTACCAAACCCTGCACACCACTTTTCATGCAGCACAACACCACACGCCGCCCCACACCAACGTGGAAAATTCCCCGCGTCACAGTAGTCCCGCCACCAAGCGCACTTACGCCGCAACACACACACCCCTACACAGCACACGCGGCCCACCACACGCACTTCACACGACCCCCCCGTGAGGCCGAACTCCCCCAACAAGCCACCCGCCGCACAACTTCACATCATCACCCGTAGCACACACCACCCTACATCCCCGAAGCACCGACCGCGCACAACACAACACGCACACCACCACAACTCTCTATCACTCTCGTCGCGCCGCGACGCGCACTATTCCCACCCGCACCACGCCCACTCCGCACACACTGTTGCGACACGATTCTTCACACACAGTGGTTACATTGTTAGCGTGCTCTCTCGCTACACACCCACCCAAAAACAAAACACACCCAGCCCCACCGCACATCACCGTGGCGGTTCTACGGAGGAGGGTCAGGTACACATCTCTTACAAATAACACACACACGGCACCGCGCGCTCAGAGCCCACGGTACCCGCGTACCACAGCCACGCTTGGCCCAACCACAGTCCCCCACGGCGAGCATACAACCGCACACACACTCCTTACACCCACGACGCACTCAACACGCGACACACCCAACACCCAAAACGCCCCACCTCTCGACCCGCCCACAACGCGCCTCCACACGCCTACTCGCGCTCCGTGTCACACCACCACACGACAGCGCACCGAAATTGCGGGACCCCCACACACCGGCCTTACACCACACACTTTCCGGCACGCGCCACCGCGCATGACCACAACACTGCCGACACGCGCACGGACAATACCAGCGCGCCCTCTATACACGCACACCAGCTACGCACACCCCGCCCGCGACCCAACCCTCCAGCACTTGCGCAAAACGGGGCGCTCGGCAAACTATACACACGCCCCCGCCGCCTACCGCGCATGATACGCACATACCGTACACCAGGCCGAAACTCCACCCACACGCACACCACAACCCACGACTCACCCAAAGCGCGCGTCCTCGCAGTACACGCAGAAACCCGCCCCCCCGGGAGCAGCGTCCTCGCCCCAGCCGACCCCCCCCCACTCCAGTAACACACCTTAGCCTCACATCACCACCACACACGCCCACCATTGTCCACACCCCTCACACCCACTCACGCGACACGCACGGCCAACACATCCACGCTCCTACACCACAGTGACCACCGACGCGCCTACGACGTACGACACCTAACCCGCACCATCACACACTAAATTATCACACGCGGGGTCGCGAGCCCCCGGGGGGGGCCGCGCATCCCCCCCCTATGGCCCTCAGAACGGATTCGCACAAGTGCGTCATAACAAACATCGTACAGGCATCCGCATCGGGCCACTAACATCGATAACGCTCCTTAAGATCTTCGGGAAGTGTCCTATCGCTGCGACAACACATCTACGTCTCCTGGCCTTCAACCACAGTTCTTTGCTCCATCAAATAGGCGCCACGATCATAAATTTTCATCAATGTCCTCTACAACACGAAGTCCAAGAAGACTTGTCTGTCGCGGTGGGCCTGTATTCTTTCTTGAATACGTGAGTAACCGTTATCCTTCGGCCGCCATATCGGGACGCGACCATCACCGGGACTTTCCATGTGCTCGGTGAGCTGCTCACCTGACGTCATGCTCCGACGGTGAGCGCCTAGACTTACTCGTCCCTCTAGAGGGACTGCTAGGGTGGTGGTTTTCGTGCTTGGATGCACCGTCGTAAGCCTCTCTTTGTCAGCTTTTCTGGCTCTCCGGCAGTCAATTCTTCTGCTTTCTCTTGCGGCCGCGCTGCGCAATGGAGGTACTGGGCCTCCATAGATCGCGGGTGTTGTGCCTGCCCAGCACGCGTTCGCGTCGCTCTCCTTGCGTTGGTGCGTTGGCTTATATCTCTTATTTATCTCCCATCCAATAGGTCACCGGGACCGATCACAAATCTGTCATCGTGTTGATGACTCTCAACGGTATTCCAAGGAAACTTGCCTGTTTCTAACAGGGTCGGGGACCATAACGAGAGGGGTTTTTAGAGGCGTTGGTTCCACAATGAAGTAACGGATGGTTGTGTCAGTGGGGACGCATTACAAGCCGGACATATATTTTGTATGTCTGGGTTGATTCTGGATAGGTAAGAGTTTAACCTGTTACAGTATCCAGATCAAAAGTTGAGCTAGAGTGACTCGCGTTTCCCTAGGGAGAGTGCGTTCCTCCTTTGCTAGTTTTGGGTATTGTTCTTTGAGGACAGGATTTACCGGGCAATTCCTGGCATAGAGGTCCGGCCCGTGTTTGTGGAGTTTACTAAGGAACTGCATGTGTTTTTTGGCTTCGTACGGCTGTATTCTCAGGTCCGTATTTCTTCATAATGCTTACGGAGATGACTCCTTAAGCCCCTGGGCGGTGTAGGCTCATCAATCAGATGTCTGTTGGGTTGCCCAGGTTTCTGGGTATTCAACAGGAACTGGTTGGTTTAGCATTTCATTTCTCTCCCTAATGTGGAACATTCTCGCCTCATTATGTAGATGGTGTTCTGGGGACATAAGAAGACAACCCGTGGCGGTTCTGCGACCATATCGGGGACGCGTAGCATGCATCGGTCTGGCCAATTGCTTGTAAGTGGTAATGAGCATTCCTTTGTCTTTACCCCAAGTACTGCCAGCAAGAGATTTGAGTATTTTATTGCGGCTCTGGATCGGTATAATGCGGCTGTGTCTTAAGCCACCAACGAAAGTAAGTGAGGTTTTCCTTACCTAGGCCGCGAAGCTGATATATTACTGTTCACTTTCTCATTAAATTGTTGCATGTGTAGTGGTATGATATTTATAAAAGCAAAAAGGAAATGTTAAAATTTTTTGGTACTATTGCGGCAGCATGCTCCCAAAAATGTAGATCCTGATCAAACATTACACCCAAGATATTTGGGTGTAAGATAGTCGGTAGCGTGATGCCATGGACGTGGATGTGCCATTGACGTGGATGTTCAAAATGTACGACATTTGGGACGCTTCCCAAGGCAGCGGTTCTATGTACCGGAGCGATTCGGCGGGAATAAAACGAGCCGAAGTGAATTCATGACCTTGCGAAGCACCGCTCCCCTTGACGGGCATCAGTCGGGATAGGGAGGGCAGCTAAGAGATTGTCAGTATAAGATTTGTGGGATGATTTCTTAAAATTCATGAAAGTGTGTTTTTCAGGGGCAGTGTTATAAAGCCATAGGCAATAAAGCCATATGGCCTTATATCTCAATGAAACGAGAAATTAAAACCATATGGCTTTATTGCATACACCCAAGTGCAATATCACCATAATCGTTGAGGGACCAAAGTGGAATCACGCCATAACAGTGTAATTGTTACGGTTACAAACTGCCAACAGAAGAAAATGATACAAGTCCCATATTTAACACAAGCACAGTAATTCTGCGTAGAACACCTTTGTGCATAGGCGGCCTTCGGCCGCGCTTATAAAAAATAACCCTGGGCTACGCCAAGCCAAGTCCGGGTGTGTGGTATAACCGTGGCTACAGCCACGGTGATGTCCTTCTGCGTAGTACACCCTTCTGTATACCACACAACCGGACTTGGCATGGCGTAGCCCAGGGTTATTTTTATAAGCGCGGACGAAGGCGCTCTATGCAGAAAGGGAAAGGCAATACTGTTTGATCCATGCAAACATTTCAGACTTTGTCAACCATGTTACCACAACTAAAAGAAGTGCTGAGAAAGGAGTATACAAATGAGAATACATACATGTGCCCAATTTGTCGTGCCATTATCAAGAATTGCCCTTGCTGTGTCAACAGGGGTGGACTATAATGAAAAGGGGTGTTAGAGGCGTTGGTTCCACATACAATTAAATAGATGGTTGGTGTCATGTGGGAACACATTGCAAGCGGGGCATACATTTTGTATGTCGGGTTGATTCTGGATATGTAAGTGTTTAAACTGTTACAGTATCCAGAACGAAGTTGAGCCAGAGTGACTCGCCTTTCCCTGGGGAGTATGCGTTCCTCTTCCGCACGTTTTGGGTACTGTTCACTGAGTACGGGATTCACCGGGCAATTCCTGGCATAAAGGTCGACGCCTGTTTGTGGAGTTCACCAAGGACCTGCTTGTGTTGTTGTTGTTATAGCGATAAGGTTGCTCCCCGAAGGCTTTGGGAGTGTTACCGATGTGATGGTCTTTTGCCGGATATAGATCCGGTACGCTCCGGTATCATAGCACCATTAAGGTGCTAGCCGACCATCTCGGGAACGATTTATGTGGCCACATTAAACCTTCAGGCCATTCCCTTCCTCCCCACCCCCAAGTTCCATGAGCAGCTTGGGGTCGCCAGAGCCTCGTCTGTTAGAGAAACAGGATTCGCCGCGGATAGGTGAGGTTGACAATTGGGTTGGGAGAAGCTATATATTGCGCTGGCAACCTGAAGGGTTGCGCTACACAGCCCCTTCAATCTGGTATTTTAGTCGCCTCTTACGACAGGCATACCTACCGCGGTATATTCTGATCCCCCAACCCGCTGGTGGAGGACCTGCTTGTGTTTTTTGCTTCATACGGCTTAGTTCTCAGGTGCGGTATTTCCTCAAAATGCTACGGAGATACTCCTTAAGTCCCTAGGCGGTATTGGCTCATCAATCAGATGTCTGTTGGGATGCCCAGGTTTCTGGGTATTCAACAGGACATGTTTGGTCAGCATCTCATTCTCTCCCTGATGGGGAGTATTCTCGCCTCACTATGCAGATGGTGTTTCTGGGGACATAATAAAACAACCCGTGGCGATTGTGAGAGCAGTATTTTGGCAGGCATGTTAGTTTCTTCCAGTGGGTGGTTTTTTAGGCTTGGGCGACCATATAGGGACGCGTAGCATGCATTGGCCAATGGCTTTGTAGTGGTAATGAGCGTTTCTTTCTCTTTTCCCCAAGTACTGCCAGCAAGGGTTTTGAGGATTTTATTACGGCTCTGATTTTCGGTACAATTGCGGCTGCGTGCTCAACCAAATGTAGATCCTGATCAAACGTCCCACCCAAGATTTTGGGGTGTAGGGACAGTCAGTAGCGTAGTGCCATCGACGTGGATGTTCAAAATGGTCGACATTTGGGACGTCCATGTTGCAAATAAGGTCGCGGATGATTTAGTCGGTGATAATGCCAGGTTTCGCGAGACGAAAAAAACTGGAGAGATCAGGGAGGTAGCCGTTTATTCTGTTGCGAAGCTCATCGATTCCTAGGCCTGGGCCTGTGGCCATTATTGTGCAGTCATCGGCTTAGGAAACGATAGTAACTCCTTCTGGTGGCGAAGGTAGCTTAGATATGTTGAAATTAAACAAGAGTGGGGATAGGACAACCACCCTGCGGCATCCCCTGTTTAATTCTTCTTGGTTTTTATGTTTCATTTCTAAATTGCACTGATGCCTGATGATGCCAGATGATTTGCGGTTCACCTTTTAAGACATGGGGGAGGGGAAGACCCTTCCAGGTCTTGCTGTAACGTGCCATGGTTGACCGTATCAAAAGCTTTTGATAGGTCTAGCGCTACGAGTACTGTTCTATGGTGGGGGTTTTGAGTTAAACCGCAATTTATCTGGGTGCTGATAGCGTGGTGGTGGTGCTATGGAGTTTTCTGAAGTCATGCTGATGGCAGACTAGCTGCAAATTTGCTTTGAAATAGGGGAGCAAAATGGCTTCAAGCGTCTTGGCTACTGGCGATTGGAGAGATATCGGGCGATACGACTCTCCCTGATCTCTCCAGTTTCTTCGCCTCGAGAAACCTGGCATTATCACCGACTAAATCTTCCGCGACCTTATTTACAACATGGACGTCACAAATGGTTACCATTTTGAACATCCACGTCGATGGGACTACGCTACCGACTGTCCTACACCCCAAAATCTTGGGTGTGACGTTTGATCAGGATCTACATTTTGGTGAGCACGCAGCCGCAATTGTTCCGAGAATTCAGAGCCGTAACAAAATCCTCAAATCCCTCGCTGGCAGTACTTGGGGAAAAGATAAAGAAACGCTCGTGACTACATACAAAGCAATCAGCCAGCCGATTACGTGCTATGCGTCACCCATATGGTCGCCAAGCCTATAAATCACCCACTGGAAGAAACTACAGGCCTGCCAAAATACTGCTCTCAGAATCGCCACGGGCTGTCTTATGTCCCCAGAACACCATCTGCATAATGAGGCGAGAATACTCCCCATCAGGGAGAGAAATGAGATGCTGACCAAACAGTTCCTGTTGAATACCCAGAAACCTGGGCATCCCAACAGACATCTGATTGATGAACCAGCACCGTCTAGGGGCTTAAGGAGTCATCTCCGTAAGCATTTTGAGGAAATACGGCACCTAGAACCCAGCCGTATGAAGTGGAAAAACACAAGCAGGTCCTTGGTGAACTCCATAAACAGGCGTCGGACCTTTATGCAGGGAATTGCCCGGTGAATCCATTGCTTAACGAAAATTATCCAAAACTCGAGGAAGAGGAACGCATACTCCCCAGGGAAACGCGTGTCACTCTTGCTCAACTTCGTTCTGGATAGTGTAACAGGTTGAACTCTTACCTATCCAGAATCAACCCCGACATACAAAATGTATGCCCCGCTTGCAATGTGTCCCCACATGACACCAACCATATCTTCAATTGTAATGTGGAACCAACGCCTCTAACACCCCTTTCCTTATAGTCCACCCCTGTTGAAACGGCAAGTTTCCTTGGACTCCCGTTAGAGAATATTGATGACAATTTAAGATTGGTCGCGGCTATTAGGTGGGGTGAGCATTGCTACAAACAACAACAACAACAAACAACTCTCCTATGTTAGCTGGTTTCCCAGGCACTAGTAGTGGGACCACCGTGGCCATTTTCCACTTTTCGGGTATGACAAAGGTGGAAAGAGACAGGTGTAACACATGTGCTAAACATTTGAAACCCTCCTTTGCTAGGCTTTTAAGCATCGGCATGGCTATGCCGTCTGGGCCCACTGCTTTGGATGGTTTAGCATGACCGATGGCATCATCAACCTCTTTGGCGGTGATGGTAATTGGTGACGCGCAGAAATTTATGTTTATGTGCGTGTCTGTTGGCCCTCCGTTTATCTTTGTCGACCGTAGAATGCATTATATATTGTCGGCAGAAAGCGCTCGCGCATTTGTTCGCATCCGACAGCACTTTATCGCCAAAGGCGATGGAAACTTTGTCATTGTGCCTGGACGGATTCGATAGGGACTTTACGGTGGACCAAAGTTTACCTACACCGGCAGAGAGGTTACAATCGCTTAGGTGCTCCTCCCATTTCGCCCGCTTGTGTTCATCTACAAGCAATCCGATGCGTTGGTTCATATCCCTTATTTGGGGGTCGCCAGGATCGAGCTGTCTTATAAGGTCACGTCCTCTCGCTAAACTTGCGGCCTCCACCGGGAAGTTGCGCCGAATTTCGCGAATTCTACCGGCGGGAATGAAACGAGCCGAGGCGGATCCAATAACCTTGGGGAAAGCACGCTCCCCTTGGCGGGCATCAGTTGGGATAGGGAGGGCAGCAAAGCGGTTGTCTGTAAAGGATTTGTATTCGTCCCACTTTCATTTTTTAAAGTCAATGAAAGTGCGTTTTTCTGCGGCGATGAAGTCGGCGGAACGCTCGAGCGAAATAAGTATAGGCAGGTGGTCGGATGCCAATGTTACCATCGGCTGCCAGTTGACGCAGTTTACGAGTTCTGCGCTCACGATTGAAATATCCGGCGAACTGTGACAGCTTCCTACCATACGTGTGGGGGCGTCTCCGTTTATTGTACAGAACGTCGTTTCTTCTATTTGATCCGCCAACATCTCACCCCTACTATCCACCCGTTTGAATGCCATAGATCGTGATGGGCATTGAAATCGCCTAAGATAATGCGATTGTTGCCAGTGAGTCGGCGCTGATATTAGGGCGGTATTCGCTGGGGCAACAGGTGGAAGGAGGGATTTAGATGTTGATGATTTCTAGGTTTACATCGCCTGACCGGATAGATAAGCCGTGACGTTGTAAGACACTGTCCCTGCGGCGGATGACGTGGTCAAATATTTTAGATTGCACTGAGTGGTGTATGATAAACGCGAGGCCGCCTCCATTTCCCCTCTCAGGATTGTTTCTGTGGACTTCATACCCAGAGCAGGTTTGCAAAGCAGATCTTGCTGTGAGTTTGGTCTGTGGAATCGCTGCAATGCGGATGTTATGCCGCTTCATGAAATCAACTGATCGTCCCAGTTAACACATTACAGTTTAACTGCAGTATTCTGAAGTGCAGCGGGGGAGACGTCGTCACTCTAGAGGTAAGTGATGGGTGACTACGCCTGAGCTGTGGGGGGCCAGGACGCAAATGCTGTTGTGGCCCTGCGACTGGACGTCCCTGGCTAAGGAGTAGGGTACCCGGTATAGTTGGGTTTGCAACCTGGCAGCATGGCGAAGACTACGGGACGTCATTGGGCGTGAACAAAAAGGAGCCTCAAAAGATCCCTTGCACGTGACACACTGACAAGGGTGTGACCGTCCTAACAAGATTCTTTTCCGACAAACGCAGCAAAACCATTTCTCTGGATCGGGATCAGGTGCAGGTCAGGTCAGGAAATTGGCGGGTCCCTGTATTGAAAGGAGTATGGGCAGGTGGTTGTTGTTGTTGTTGTAGCAATGCTCGCCCCACCTAATAGCCGCGACCGATCACAAATTGTCATCAATATCCTCTAACGGGAGTCCAAGGAAAACTTGCCGTTTCAACAGGGGTGGACCATAAGGAAAGGGGTGTTAGAGGCGTTGGTTCCACATTACAATTGAAGAGATGTTTGGGTGTCATGTGGGGGACACATTGCAAGCGGGGCATACATTTTGTATGTCGGGGTTGATTCTGGATAGGTAAGAGTTTAACCTGTTTACAGTATCCAGAACGAAGTTGAGCAAGAGTGACACGCGTTTCCCTGGGGAGTATGCGTTCCTCTTCCGGGAGTTTTGGATAATTTTCGTTAAGTACTGGATTCACCGGGCAATTCCCGACGCCTGTTTATGGAGTTCACCAAGGACCTGCTTGTGTTTTTCACTTCATACGGCTGGGTTCTCAGGTGCCGTATTTCCTCAAAATGCTTACGGAGATGACTCCTTAAGCCCCTAGGCGGTGCTGGTTCATCAATCAAATGTCTGTTGGGATGCCCAGGTTTCTGGGTATTCAACAGGAACTGTTTGGTCAGCATCTCATTTCTCTCCCTGATGGGGAGTATTCTCGCCTCATTATGCAGATGGTGTTCTGGGGACATAAGAAAACAACCCGTGGCGATTCTGAGAGCAGTATTTTGGCAGGCCTGTAGTTTCTTCCAGTGGGTGATTTCTAGGCTTGGCGACCATATGGGTGACGCGTAGCACGTAATCGGCTGGCTAATTGCTTTGTATGTAGTCATGAGCGTTTCTTTATCTTTTCCCCAAGTACTGCCAGCGAGGGATTTGAGGATTTTGTTACGGCTCTGAATTCTCGGAACAATTGCGGCTGCGTGCTCACCAAAATGTAGATCTGATCAAACGTCACACCCAATATTTTGGGGTGTAGGACAGTCGGTAGCGTAGTGCCATCGACGTGGATGTTCAAAATGGTCGACATTTGGGACGTCCATGTTGTAAATAAGGTCGCGGAAGATTTAGTCGGTGATAATGCCAGGTTTCGCGAGGCGAAAAAACTGTAGAGATCAGGGAGGTAGCCGTTTATTTTATTGCATAGCGCATCGATCTTTGGGCCTGGGCCTGTGACCATTGTTTGTGCAGTCATCGGCGTAGGAAACGATTGTGGCAGGTGGTCAGAAGCTAAAGTAAGCATCGGCTGTCAAAGAACGCAATGTATGAGCCCTGCGTGACAATTCCTTTAATTCTGGAGGAGGCATCGCCATTTATCGTGCAGAATGTCGTATTGTCTATTTGTGCTGCTAGGTTCCTGCCTCTGCTGTCGACTGGCAAGCTGGAATGCCAGATATGTTGTTGTTGTTGTTGTAGCTAAAGGACACCCCCGAAGGCCTCGGAGACTGTTAACGATGTTGATGGTCCTTTGCCGGATGGAAATCCGGTACGTTGTAATGAAGCTTTCTTCGACCCGATGCTTTTTTAATGATTGCTGGGGTATACTCGCCGTGTTTTAGGTTCGTTTACAATAAACTTGTATTTCGGGGCACCTTGCAAATCGTTTTCATTTATAATTCACTTTATTGATTAACTCTTAAGCAGAATAATATAGATGTAAAATATGTATATTCCTCACCTAATTCGATCTTTACTCTGCAATCAGTAGCGGATAAACGGTCCCCTCGGGTCCCGTTGGGAGCATGCCGTTGGGGCGTTTGCTTCGCCTATGCTTCGGCTTGCGTTGTTGTTGTTGTTGTAGCGATTAGGTTACTCCCCGAAGGCTTTGGGGAGTGTTATCGATGTGATGGTCCTTTGTCGGATACAGATCCGATACGCTCCGGTAACACAGCACCATTAGGTATTGGCCCGACCATCTCGGGAACGATTTATATGGCCACATTGACCTTCAGGCCATCCCTCTCCCCACCCCCAAGTTCCATGAGGAGCTTGGGGTCGCCAGAGCCTCGTCTGTTAGTGAAACGGAATTCGCCGCTCGAAGGTGAGGTTGACAATTGGGTTGGAGAAGCTATATATTGCGCTACACAACCCCTTGAATCCCCTTCGGCTTGCGTCGATGCCTCTGGTATGGTATGTGACTGCACTGTCTCTGCTGCGGCTAACATCGTATGTCTGTAGAACCCTGGGCTCACCGCGCCTTGTCCTTGGTGAAGCCCTCCGTCGTTTTCCCGACGTCGACGACAGCATTCAATGGTTCGTATATCGTTTTGGCCACACTCCCAACAAACACTTTTCCGTGGGTTACGGTACCTCCTGGCATAGTGTCCTTCGTGGCCACCGGTCTACATATGTCGCTCGGGTCGAAAACCTGATTGTCTGGAGGTGAGTGTTGCTGTGTGTTCGGTGGTTGCTGGTAGAATGTTCGTTCCAGCCGTGGTGGGGATCTATAGGTTTATCAGCCACGACGTGCCTAGCTACTTCGCGTCATGATCCTTAGGACGTCCGTCGGTGACCTTCGGGATACCCTCGTATTCCTCGGCTAGTGTGAGAAATTCTGCTAGATTGCTGAAATCCCTCCTGCGAATGTAAAGTAAATAGTCGGGGTGGCTATTGCGGAAGATCCTTTCCAGCCGCTGCTCGTTGCTGCATTCGGTATGTCTCATCAAGCTCTGTATGGCTATCACGTAGTCGTCTTAGAGACGCTCGAAATACCTGGCTGGTAGGAAGAAACGTAAAAACCCTGTTGAAAGTCGCCCAATTGTCGCAATGTGCGTTGTTGTTGCGGTACCATTGGAGAGCGGTGTCAACGAGTAGTTCCGGCATGGTTTTTGGGAGAAGGTCCACGTCTAGCATATACACTTCGGCCAGCTCCTCCAGCCGTTCGATGAAAGACAGTGGGTCTCCCGTCCACCTTCATATTTCACTGACCACTTTCTTACTTGGTCGATGATGGGTGCGAACATAACGGTCGGTTCATGAGATGTCTCACCGTTGGTTGGTACCGTCACTCCTGACGATGAGTGCTGCTGTGGTGTTGGTGCTGGTTTTCTGGAAGAAGTGAACTGGCTTTGCTCTGGTAGTCTATCGGGGATGTACATGGTTCCGCCAGCGTTCGACGGAATCGGTGTCTTTAACTCATTTAAGCTCTCACTCGTGGCTGTAGTGTCTTTGTAAGTGGCTTCTAGTGTTAAACATTTGCTATGTATCTCCGAGTTAACAGGTGCTTTCGAAGTCAATGCTCCTATGCTCTTTCTGATTTCCAGGGCGGTGACTGTCTGCCCAATACCCAACTCCTGTGCAATGGATATCAGCTGTTCCTTTGGTATGTTGTCTAACCACGCGGTGTCAATCATTTTGCCGGTCAGGGGCCGAATCCTAACATACGATCCGTGATCGAATGCCGTTTTTTAAATCGCAACAGCTCCGCAATGGTCTATCGGATTATTGAAATATGTGAAATAGGGACAACGCGTACTCACTAGATCCATAATATATTATTTTTTTAAATAGTTGGATTGCCTTAGTTTTATCCCTTGAGTGAAAATAGTTTTCGATCCGTGATCGTATGTTACGATTCCATAGCAGGTTTCTAGTCAGGAATGTTCCTTCTTACGTTGTACGATTTGCAGGGAACTGCTCGGGCGCCAATTGTAACGAAGCTTTCTTCGCCCAGAAGCTTCTTTAATGATTGTTCGGGTATACTCGCCATGTCCAAGGTTCGTTTACAATAAATTTGTATTTCGGAGCACCTTGCAAATCGTTTTCATTTAATAATTCATTTTATTGATTAACTCCTAAGCACAATAATATAAGATGTAAAATATGTATATTCCTCACTTAATTCGATCTTTAGTATGCAATCAATAGCGGATTAACGGTCCACTCGTGTCCCGTTAGGAGCGTTTGGTTCGCCTATGCTTCGGCTTGCGTCGATGCCTCTGGTATGGTATGTGCTACACTGTCTTTGCTGCGGCTAACGTCGTATGTCTGTGGATCACAAAGTGTAACGATGAAACTCTGCGGTGGTTTGTGACTGCGCTGTGTCTACTGCGGCTAACGTCGTGCCTGTGGAGCGCCAAGTGTAACGGCGAAACTCTGCTGTGGTCTGTGACTGCGCTGTCTCTACTGCGGCTAACGTCGTATGTCTGTGGAGCGCCAAGTATAAAGGCAAACTCTGCTGTGGTCTGTGACTGCGCTGTCTCTGCTGCGGCTAACGTCGTATGTCTGTGGAGCACCAAGTGTAACGGTGAAACTCTGCTCTGGTCTCTGACTGCGCTGTGTCTACTGCGGCTGTCGTCATATGTATGTGGAGTGCCAAGTGTAACGGTGAAACTCTGCTGTGGTCTGTGACTGATCGCGGACTCACGATGCTGTGGAGGACGTTTGCTTACCAGGGAGCAAGCGTGGTCTTAGGCGTTGTGGGGCTGGTATAACCTGCTTACCCTCAAATCTTAGCCCACGACTTTCTCCTATGAATCGCACTGCCTTGCAGTGGTTATAACTGACATGCTTTCCAGAACGATTCAGTAGTAGCTCCGGTAACAACCACAACCGCGTGCTGACTGCCTGTCGTGCTGCTGTGTCGCATATTTTTAAAAGTTATCTTCGGTGTTGCTGCCTTCGTTGATTGTGTTTCGTGTTGTGTTGACTCTGGTGCTGGCCGTGTTTCTGGGTAGTATTTTCTGTTGTGTTGTCTATGTTGCTGATCATGTTTTGTGGGGCGGTTTTTGTGTGGGCCAAATTTATGGCTTATATCTGGCCCTTACACGTTCCGGTAACAATCACCATATAGGTACTAGCCCGACCATCTCGGAACGATTTGGTAATACCACATGCAACCTTCTTGGCCATACCGCCCTCCCACCCCCTAGATCCATCGGGGTCGCCAGGGCCTCGGCTGTTAGAACAATCGGCTGTTAATGAAACAGGATTCAACACGGGTAGGTGAGGTTGGCAATTGGGTTGGAGAAGCTATACATATATTCTGCTGGCAGCACCTTGAGAGGGTTGCGCTACACAACCCCTTGAATCAATTTGGTATTTTAGTCCCCTATTACGACAGGCATACTTACCGCGGGCATATTATAAGCCCCCTAATCGGCTGGGGCGTGGTGATCGTGGTGAGCGTTGAAATCGCCAAGGATAAGGCGGTTTACGCCACAGAGTAGCGTACTGATATCGGGGCGATAGCCACTTGGACAGCAGGTGACAGGAGGAATATAGACGTTAGTTATTTCTGGGGCAGTCGTCACTCTGGGAGTCAGAGATGGGTGAAGGCGCCTTGAAGGATATAGGCTTTGTCGAGTGTGCTGTACTATTGTTTTGGCTGGCAGCAAAACCTGGGACCGGGGTTAAGTTCAATACTTTCGAGAAACATGTCGAAACAAAACTGAGACCACCCAAAGAGGTTGCCAATGCAGATGAACTGGAGGAGTCCAATGACTTCCTAACAAGGACGCTTATGACTGCGTATAACAGAGCTTGCCCTCTAAGAAGATTCAGAGGGAAAGCAAAGCCGCCATGGTGGAGCAATGAGCTGAGTCTTCTAGAGGACAGGTAAAAGCAATGTTTAAGCTAGCAAACACCGTGGAATGCGAAGCGGGTCGAGAGGAGTACAGGGATCACCCCAGCGGGTTAGGGAGCTTAGAATATACCCGCGCGAGGTATGCCTGTCGTAAGAGGCGACTAAAATATCAAATTGAATTGTATGCGGTAGATGGTATCACTGGTCCTCTTCACAACTTTGTAAGGGCCTTCCCAACTGCACCAAAATTTGGATAGAACACTTTTCCGCCGGCGAGGGTTGTATAACAGTACCAAATCTCCCTCCAAGAAACCTTCCGGATTGTTCTTGTACCTGTGTTTCATCATACTGCTCATTATCCTAGTTCGTTACCTCATACTCTGTTGTTTGGCCACTGGACTACGTCGAAGAGCTTGATCTTGACGGATTCACCTTGCATCATTAGTATCGTCTTGACAGTTCACAACAGTAGTGCGCCCTGGCTTGAAACCAGCCTTGCATTCTTTCTGGGGAATTTTTTCCTTCGTTTTAGTTCGTCCATTTGGGTTTGTCAGTGCCAGTGTTTCTCTCGCAGGTATCTTTGATTTTGCTCTGTTTGGCCCATTCGTTCCATCAACCTTTGCCCAATCTAATGCCTTTGATTTTGGTGGTCTTTGTCGAATCGCCTCTACCAGCACTCGATTACTGCTGAACTTTTTCTCCAAACTAAGTTGAGCGTACTGGCGGATCCTGGCTCTTATAGCGCATATTCCTTCTTTGCATGTCGACCCTGATGCCATGGTCAACTAAGAAGTCCACTCTCAATATGACTTCCTCAACAGTCTCTGCCACAATGAATTTGTGTAGAACCTTGACCTTCCCAATTAAGAAATCGCATAGCACTTCTCCCTGTACTTGTTTATACTCACCAGTGACCGTACGCAATCTTGCTCCAGGTAATTGCTTTACTCTCCTGTTGACCAAATCAGATCTAATTAAAGAATTAGATGCATCCGTATCTACAGTCAGTACACTCTCCTTGCCATCCACATTTCCTCTGACGGTAAGACTGCTCGATTTTCTTCCTCGCTCTTGCTCATCTCCTCCAGCTTTGTTCTTAAGACCACTCATGCTGTTGAACCACTAGGATCAATATCGCAATGACGTGCAATGGCTTCTCGCATTTAAAGTATAGCATAACTCTTTCACTCCGCTTTTGCGATCCTTTCAGTGTCTCCAATATTGTGTTCACACAGTCTGGCCTTTCTACCTTCACACGGCGTGCTTTGAAAGCTGGCTTACACAGAAGCGATGCTGGTTCCTGAATCAGTGCATGGGATACCGTTTCAGCAAATGTCAGCTTTGGGTTTGCGTATGTAGCTCACTTCGTTTCCATGTCCCGTATGCCATTTATAAAACTCTGGATTTTTACCCTCTCGGTGTATTCCACGGGTGCGTCCGCATTTGCGAGATGAGCCAATCTTTCAGCATCCGAGGTGAACTGCAAAGTCTCATTAGCTTTTTGGTAGCGGTTTTGCAACTCTATTTGGTATATCTGCTTTCTGTGTTCGCTTCCGTATCGCCTCTCTAGAGCGCTCATCAATGTTACGTAGTTGTTCGCTCTCCCTCGGGAATAGTCTAGGATTTCAGCAGCAGATCCTTTCAATGCGACGAATAGTGCAGTAACTTTATCTCACTCCAGTTGTTCACTGCTGCGGTCTTCTCAACTGAATCTTAAACACCTGGAAAGGAGCAGAACCGTCCAAGGATGGTGTTTTTACCTTTGGATTACTCGCTGGAACAGCTGGGCGATTTAGTTGTAACTGCTCCATACGACTCTTCAAATCATCGACTTCTACCTGAAATTCAGCGATTTTTCCATCCTGCGCTTCCAGTTTTGATTGATCAAGGACATCAAGGATGCCTAATTCCCTATTAAACGATATATTGCTGTATGCAGATTTTTCTTTTATCTAATATTTTTAGAATAAAATTCGGCCTCAGCTGTATTTTATTGCAGCTGGTGGGTGTGCCCCATGCTGCGATTCCATATCTAATATAGGATTCTGACAGCGCCAGATACGCCTGCAGAAGAACAGAGTAGTTGGTACAAAGACAGATGTTTGAGGAAGTACGAGGTTTTTCTCTACTTGTTTCTCAAATACAAGACGTGTTCATTTCACTTGAAATGGTCATCAACGACTATTCCTAAGTATTTATACGTCCGAACAGTTTCGATGGTGATGTTGACGTGACAAACATTGCGCCTCGTTATTATGCAGACAGTCGTAACAATGGTACGTTAGATTTATGTTTGGCGTTTTTAAGTGGGGTGGTCGTATGTCCATTAATTTTGTTTTTAGTCCGTTTACTAGCAGTCCGTTGTCGTGTGGACCATTTTGCAACAATATTAAGTTTTATTTGCATTATATTTGTTGCAGTCTCTAAATCTTTATGAGATACAATGATGGCGGTGTCATCGGCGTATGCAAATACTTCGCAGTTTTTCAAATGCTTGAACATGCTGTTTGCATATATAAAAACAGGATTGGTCCCAGTTTTTATTTATTTATTTATTTATTTATTTACGATCTTGAAGATCTATATAATTTAATAAGGTACAAAGTATTTTTAATGTTTACATATTTGTTTCAATTCATTGAATTTCTTTGACTTCAACTATATAATAATCTATAAAATATTTACTAAATAAATTTAACTACTTTACAGGTAGCGCTTTACAGTAGCTGTATAATAACTTTCTGAATTTTTTGGTATTATTACAGTTTTTAATATCAATTGGCAGATCATTATATTCTCTAATTCCTTCGTAGTATATACTTTTTTTATCGAATTCAGATCTCACTACGGCAAGTAAAAGTTGTTATTGTGTCTTGTTTGATAGCTATGGACCTCTCTGTTTAGTCTGACACGTTCACTTAGGTAATTCGGCAAGTTTCCCAACTTTATGTTGTGTATAAACTTCAATGTGTAGTAAGTGATGTTCTGTTTTACACTAAGCCAGTTTAAGCTGTCTAGTAAATCCTTAATTGGGGTATCATACCGTTTTCTTAATATGAAACGCATAACTTTGTTTTGTTTAATTTGTAGCCTGGATTTTTGCGAATCAGCTAATGCGAATAGGATTGTAGGACAGTAAATAAAATGCGGCTCGATAATGGATCTATAGACCATTATTTTGTATTGCATACTAATATGCCTGCATGAACGAAACATGAACCCTATTTTTTTGGAAATTTTCCCTTCGATGTATTTAAGATGTTCATCAAATTTTAATTTGTCATCTATAATTATTCCCAGGTATTTTATTCGGGTTACTCTTTCTATAGGGGTATTTGCTATTTTTAGCGATACATCATCTTGAGTCACTCTAGACCCCATTATCATCCATTTTGTCTTTTCTATGTTTATTTTAAGCATATTTTGGCACAACCACTTATATATTGCCTGTAGGTCCGATTGTATTTTTGAGGCTGCCTCATCAATTGTGTTACCGCTTATAGTCAAAAGTGCATCATCAGCAAATAATCTTATTTTGCAGTATTTGATACAGTTTTTGATATCATTTATGTAAATTATAAAAAGAATTGCTGCAAGCACCGATCCCTGTGGCAATCCTATTTCAATGTCCACTTCGGGGGAAATCTTATTTCTTATTACAGTTTTCTGTTTTCTTCCACTAAGGTAACTTTTGAACCAGTTAAGCGCTATGTTTCTTATGCCAATTTTATACAGTTTTCTTATAAGAATATCTCTGTCTACTGTTTCGAAAGCTCTTTTTAGGTCGAGGAAAACTGAAATTGTAAATTGTTTCTTCGTTCTACTTTCTTTCCATTCTGCAATTACCAGGTTAAGTGCAGTTTCACACGAGTGTTTTGATCTAAACCCCGACTGCTCCTTTATAATAATTTCGTTTTTATTTAAGTAATCCAGCAATTGGTTCTTAACTACAGTTTCTATTATTTTCTCATCGCTAGGTAAGGTATTTATGGGTCGTATCTCCTCTGGTTTAATTGTTCCCTTTACTTTTTCCACAGGTACAATTACTGAGGTCTTCCAGCAGTCTGGAAATACACCAAATTGGAAACTTTCATTAATTACACATGTGTAGGTATATCCTAAGTACTCCATGCTGTCTTTTAATACACCTTCCGTTACTAATTTTTTTCCTCCGTACTTGTTTTTTAATTTCGTTGTAACTCTCATAATTTCTTCAACATCTATTTCCTTCAATTTAAACACTGCTTCTGCTTATCTCCATTTGATTTCCACCTGCTTCGAAGATTTCAATGCTATCTCTGATTCCGATTATGCTCTCATTAAAGTAACGGTTTAATTCAGTTGCTATTTCATAATCATCTTCAATAAGAGCACCATTTATAGAAATTTTTTGAATTTGTGCTACCTCACTACTCAAATTTATGGCGTCTTTTAGACATTTCCACATTAACTTTTGGTTATTAGTATTTCTTGAGATTTTGTTTTCCATAAATGTTTTCTTTTTTATTTTAACTGCTTTTTTGTAATATCGTTTTATTGTAATATAGTTATCCCAAATATTGGTTCTCTCTGCTATTTTAAATTGTTCATACTTCAGCTTATTCAACTCTGTTAGTTCATGGTCGTACCATTTATTAATCAATTTAACTTGAACTCGCTTTTTATATGTTAAAGTGGCCATTACGTCATTAAGGATGTTGTTTATTCTTTGGACCTTTAGGCTCACTTCGCAGTTGTTTAGTTCAGCTAAGTTGTAAGTTCTAAGGAGATTTACTAAGTGGTCTTTTGCATAGTTATTCCAACACACGCGGTTTTCAAAGATTCTCATTTGGTACTTCTTTTGAACCTTGAGGAACTCCATGCGATATCAAGATTGCGTCGCTAAAGTGATTAGCCACTTTAACCCTAAAGTGTCTTAGTTGCAAATAGCTTTGACACCACTTTAAGCAGTGACCTCGTATTCCTGTATTTTCTAGAGCTTTAAACAACTGCCCGTGGGAAAGAGTATCGAATGCTTTAGTAAAGTCAATAAATAGCGCAAGACTGTTATTGTTTTTTCCGAGGTTTTCGTTGATTTTGCTAGCAAAATTGCCAAGGAGTTGATTAACATTTCTTTGTCTTTGGAATCCATAATGATTATGTTCTATGATTTTATATTTTTCAATAAATGCTCTTGACAATAGCTTCTCTAAGATTTTTTCCACAACTGGTAATATTGCTATAGGTCTATAATTTTTTGGATCGGATTTGGTGTTCCTGTTTTGTGCAAAGGTCGTATTACTGGCATTTTTAAGGCGTTTGGCATAATGGATTGTTTTAAGCTGAGGTTAATCAACTTGGTTATCACTGGAGCTAACACAGATGAGCTTTTTTTAAGATCTTTAGGCCCAACGCCGTCAAAACCTGGGCTTTTAAACTCGTCAAGTCCCTGGAGAATATTTAAAATTTCTTCCTCACAGATCTCTTCTATATATATAGAGTTAGGCGTCTTATAATCGATCTCAGTTATAGTCCTAATATCACAGGTATGTATTGCACTTTTTACACCATCATAAAATGTTCTAGCAAAAGCATTACAGATTCCCTTTATGTCTGTACTCTTAAAGTTTTTTATAATAGTCATCATATGATTAAAATTTTTCCAATAACTTCGTTAATAATTGCCAAGTTTTCTTCATGTCACGCCTGCATTCGGAAAACTTGTTCATATAATAAAGGTTTCTAGCCTTATGGATCTGCTTATTGACGTAATTTCTGTATCGTTTATATTGTGATTCTACTGTATGATCATTGGGCTTTGGTTTCCATTTGCGATATAACTTATCTCTATTATCGCATAAGGTTCTTAGATCCCTTGTCATCCATTAGTTTGTTTTTCTTTGCTTTTTACTTTTTTTCTCAATGGCAGAGTTTTAATATATTTTTTTGAAATTGGATTGTATATTTTCGTATAATTCCTCAACATTACTCAATGAGAGAGAGTCGCTCCAGTTTGTGCTATTTATCTCTTCCCTTATACTGTTTTCACACAGACGGCTTATTGAATAATAAAGGCAGTTTTCTACATTAAGACGCTTATTGAGCTCAATCTTCCCTACAAAATTCGAATCTATAATTATTTCATTAGTGACTAATCGAATGCCAAATGAAGTTAAAAGCACAATGCAACTCTGTTTAGAGTGTTCAGTTTCTTAGTTTTTGGTGTGTTCAGTGCTTAAAAATGTCATTTGTTAAAGTAAATGTCATTGTCTGTCATATAGCATTGTCATTTTATTCGCTTGATATTTCATCCTTCATACTAATCGAGCAGTTACTTCTGTGTGAAAGCAAAAAATTTACGATTTCATTAGAAGGTGAAATGAGATCATTAAGTTTCTGTGTGAAAACAGTATTATTACTCTTCTAGCATCTAAAACATTTGAGAAGGGTCCAGTGTTTTTTTAATTTTATTTTGTTATGGATATTCCGAATATGTACCAAAGAGTAGTGGTCTGTGATATTGCATCAACAGTGGCCGTTTCTATATCAGCACTTCTGCATTTTATAAAAATGTGGTCAATACACGTTGTTGTTCCCCTATTTATATCTTCTCTTGTACAGTCACTTATTATTTTCCGCATACCACAAGAAGAGAGCATATCTAAGTAAAGAGTCACATTATCATTAGAAACGCTCATCATGTTAGTATTAATGTCGCCTATTAAAAATTTCACACTCTTCTTTACTCGAATTTCGTAGGAAAGTCTCAAGTTCGTGTACAAATGTTCGTATGTTGCCTTGCGGGGGACGGTAAATAGCATGTACTGTACATACAAATGTGTTTGTGCACTACTCAATAATTTTGACTTCTATATTCTCAAAAGTGGTCGTTTCTATTATTTTACATTCATAGGACAGACTTTCTCTTATATATATCGCAATTCCATTGCAATTCGATGTTTCGTTTTCCCTTCAATTTTTGTTGTTGTCTCGTCCCCATCAGGATGAAAGACATCATCGTCCGTATTAATTCCTTCCGACTCCATTACCTCTCGTAGACGTGCTTGAAGTTCGATCTTATTGAGGGTTGTATTCAATCCACGGCTCTCCAACTCCTTCTTCAGTTGCTGGATCCTGAATTCACTCAACTTTGCCATGTCCAAGTTGTATTCGCAATCTTCGGAATTTATTTAACAATCCCACTTCTGACACCATTGTAACGAATTTAGTGAAATTCGGCTTATTCCAAACCTTCTGATAACGTTCGAATCGCTAAACTGTTGAATAAGTCCAATATTCAATAATGCAAAATGGTCTTTATTAGACTACTTTGAGAGTACTTCACAATAACTTTTACTTCACAACTAATTGCGTGTTTAAATCAAACTGCTTAGAGTATGCCTCAGCTTGCGCTGCTTTTATACTCTCGGTTTCCTCGTTCACCCATTTCTCCTAAGGTCTAGTAATTTCGTGAACTTCATGCTTCGTTGCCCGCCATATACATGTATATTTGTAGTTTGTAGCCATGTGCGTGTGTATATGTGACTACTACTTCGGCTGATGATGACATGCGTTTGTGAGTATCTCTCCGCTGCCTTGTATGCATGTGTGTAAATGATGATTGATTTGTTTACGTACATGCAAGTGGCTGTTTAGTATCGGCTTAGTGATGCTAATATTCGTCGCAGTATTATGAACGTGAGTGAGAGGGAGATTTCTCTGCCATTTCTTAGGAGTTTTTTCACTTAAAATAGTTAAAAGAAATTGGTTCTTTTAAGAAAGAACACTTATTTGTACAAATTTGTGCCAAAATATGTACATTCTACCACAACATTCTTTATTTTAAGTCGATAAGTATTATTAGTATCATTAAAGGTCTGGAAGCACTACGACCTTTGTGCAGATCTATTGTGCAAGACCTTTCAGCCTAATTTTGTATCTGGAGGCTCTTGATGTATCGAAGTACCTCTTCAGGCTTTTTACTCCATATCACATAGGGATTAAGAGTCCCACCACCTAGATGGGATAGTCTCTGCCTAGCTAGAGCGGCGCATTCGCAGAGAATGTGAACCGGCGTTTCATCATCCAGCTCACAGAAACGACAAATTGGGTATCAGATAGATTTAATTTACTTAGGTGATATCGTAGACCGCAGTGTCCCGTGTAGTACCCAGTAAGAGTTCTTAGGTCCTCCCTGCTTAGGTTAATGAGTTTGGCTGGTACTTTCGTTGCCGGAAGTATAAACAGTTTGGCCTGCCTTTGCCCTGGGCAATCAATCCAGTGACGTCTGAATTTTTTAGTTTCCCAGTTACTTATAGTTTCCCTGGTGTGTGCTTTTGTAAGTCCACAAAAGGGCTCTGGACCATAGAATGCTGATGTAGCACCCTGCTTTGCTAGGTAATCTGCATGTTCATTACCTTCCTGTCCCTAATGTCCGGGAACCCATCCCAACAAAACCTTGTTTTTGGCTCCCAGGGCATTAAGGATTTCAGTGCATTCATCCACTAGCCCAGATGTAACTGTGTAGGATTGCTAGGCACGCAGTGCCGCCCTGGCTGTCCGACATAATGTAGATGCTCTTCAATGTTGAGCCTCTCCGCAGACATTCTTCTACCACAGACCTCTATTGCATGAATTTTCTGCCTGAAATATGGTGGGGTATCATCCCATTGGTATCGATTTTTTGAAGTTTGGCCCATAGATGCCAGCTCCCGTTCTTCCGTCATCGAATTTCGATCGGTCCGTGTACCAGACCCCTGAGTCAGGGTCGTTATAAGGATTGCCTATTTCCCAGTGGGTCCTATCCACAATGGACACTTCAAAGTTCCGTGAGATTCTAAGCTTAGGGGACATTACGTCACGCAGTTGTAATGATGGATTTCCTATGAATTTTCTTATTACTTTCATATGACCTATCATATTTCCTTCCTTCAACTCAGAAATATTTGGAAGTCTTAGTGCACCTAGTGTTGCCTCTTTCTCTATCAGAATAGGGAAGGGAGGTATTTCCACTAAAATACTAAGTGCGTCAGCAGGGGCGGTTCTCATCGCACCCGTTATGCCAACGCAAACTAATCGATGCAGTTTGCTTAGTTTAGCCGTGGCCTTTCTTTGCGTGGCCTTCTGCCACCAAACTAGAGAAGCATAGGTGACTATTGGCCTTACGACAGTATTAAATGTCCAATATACCATTTTTGGACAAATCCCCCATGTTTTGCCCTAGAGACGAGTACAGGCGAAGAAAGCTCTTGTTGCCTTTTTTAGGATAGCATCCAAGTGAGCATTCCAGTGGGACCCCTAGATATTTAGCCTCCATTGTATTTTTGTACCACCCAGGGATGGTTCTGGGATAGATACTTTCCTTCTCCGGGTGAAAGGCACTATAACAGTTTTGTTAAGATTTATAGACAATCCTTTGGTATCGCACCACGTCTCTATGATGCAAACGGCTTGTCGCGTGCGATCTGATATTGTATCTTCGTGCATCCCTCTGATGCAAATAACTAGGTCATCTGCATATCCTTGTGTGTCAAATCCCTTGGTTTTCATTAACTGAAGGAGGTCATCAATGACCAGGGTCCATAGGAGAGGGGAGAGCAAACCTTCTTGTGGGCAGCCTCTTGTGGCCGCAATTGATTCAGTTGTCCCTCCCAGTTCCAAATGGATTTTTCTACTCTTTAACATAGACAGCACCCATCGTATTATTATAGGGCTTATGTCCTTGTCAATCATAACTTGTTAGATAGCTTGATGTGTTGTGTTATCGAAAGCCCCTGATATATCAATAAAAGCGCAGAGTGCTATATTTTTTTGACTCTAGAGCCTTTTCGATTTTTACCGTGAGACTATGAATAGCCGTCTCCGTGGATTTCCCTGACTGGTAGGCGAACTGATTCCTACACAGAGGGAGTTTATTCAGATTGACCTCCCTGATATGCTGATCTAAGATTTTCTCCATACCTTTTAGGAGAAAAGAGCTTAGGCTTATTGGTCGATACGACGAGGGCAGTTGCTCGGGCTTCCCTGGCTTTGGTAAGAATACTACCTTAACCTCTGCCTACCTGCTCGGGATATGGCCGAGCAGTAGTGATGCCTTATATAAAGTGGAAAGGACTGGGGCTATATGCTTTATCCCTTTTGCTGTAACAGACAAGGGTAGACCCCATCTGGTCCTGGTGGCTTGAATGGGCTGAAATTAGACAGAGCCCATTGCACTCGTTCCACAGTGGTGAGCTTTGTTGCTAAGCTTTTTCATTACCACTGATGGTTGGAAAATCTGCCATTATAGGTGGTGATTGATAGCCTGCTGTGCAGTCAGGAAAGTGTGTTTCTTCATTTCATCATGTGTGTGTCTTCATTATTTCTACTCCTATCTTGTTTCTTGCAAATTGATTTTCACAGCGCTGCAACATACATATGTTCCAGAAACGATGTAAACATTGGACGTGTTTTATGGCAATGATGCCATAGTGTCATATTTGTTGACACTTTTCCCCCGTGTTCTGGGATGTATTAACAATCAGTATGCCGATATAACAGCATAAATTTTAGCAAAAAGTTTATCATAACAATAATAATGATAAAATAATTATTTTTAGGCCTTGAGCTCTATTCGAACACTAAATAATTAGGCACTATTGACTCATTCAGTCTATTCACGGGTCAGATAGTTCAACCTGCTCAAAATTAAACTAGAGCAAGGAACAAGTTGTCAGTTGCATAAACAGACCTAACAAAAGGATATTAGTATAATAAGATCTAAGATCTTTTATAGTACAACAAAGAGATAAATAGCAATGATAAAAAAAGCAATAAGAGAAGGTTAAATTATCATATTAAATATAGAGTAAATTAAGAAAGTAACTAAAATAAACAAATAATTAAATTCAATAACAAAACAATGTACCCTCATACATATTGATGGCGAAAACTCATGAAATATGATTATTTGAGCTAAAATGCATTGACAAAGAATAGCCGTCCAGATCTTAAATAGTTATAAATTGGTACTATGTATGAGGTAGTTGATTCGAGCAGACCTGGGGAAAAATTAGCTTATCATATAGGCAATTTGGCTCCTCATACATGATGAGTCGACAAAGGAAAATGCAGTTTCTAGCTTTCAGACATTCGAAGATTTCACAACCCAGTTGACGCGCTCTCCAGCTGGATATATGATCAAATCTAGCTAAACTTCAATTTTATGAGCAGACTGGGAGCTCAATTTAATGTAGACTAGCTCAGCTATAAGCGCCAATTAAGTAAGTAAGTAAGCTCAGAGTAGCACATGATCGGAATAATTAATAGAATTGCAAGTTTGCTGCTAACATTGAGAGGAGTATAAATAGCAGACATTCGAAAGTTTCTTAAGATATTGTATGCTTTATTAGTCACCGAGTTCATATGATCATAACAGGTTAGCGCTGTGTTAATAACAAAACCAAGGTTAGACACTTCTGAAACGAGTTTGAGGCATTTATTGGCAATGCGTACGGGCGGAATACTTGAGAAACTTGATCGTTTTTTAGATATAGGCAACACATACGATTTCTCACTGTTCAGGCATAAATCATTTTACCTAGCCCATTCAAATATGGATGGTAAGTTATTATTTTATCGTAAGCATAAATCATTTGTCCCCTCATGATTTTCCGATAAATGCATGCATATGAACATGCTGGCATGCATGAAATACATGCCATTAATAAAAATGCTAAATAGTAGTGGACCCAAGATGGAACCTTGGGGTACCCAAGCCAATTGTGGTTTTCGCATGAGCCGCACTGCGTAGTCACCAACACCAAAATATTTTTTTTAATTTTAAGCACAGCAAGTCATGCTTTACAGAGTTAAAGGCCTTTGAGAAGTCAAGTAGGCATAATAAAGTCAATTGGTTTTTGTCAAAGGGTGCCCTAATGTCGTCTAAAATTTGTATGATAGCCGTGGAGCAACTGTGCTTTGATCGGAAGCTAACGTTTGCTAACGTGGTCTTGAATTTGTTCCGACAACAATATCTCAAACACTTTCGAAAGTGCTGGCAAGATGCTGATAGGCCGAACGTCAATCCGCACTCAGTTTTTGTAATGGGTATCAACGTGGCAACCTTATTATGGAAGCAAGAAGTAGTGACACTGTTGTTGATAATATGTGTCAATGTAGGAAGAATGTACGGGGCAATTAATTTAACTCACCGATTGCATTCGACCTTATTTTATTTATGCATCTCCCCACCTCAAGTTCCGAAACAGCTGCAAACTCGAAGACTTGACAAACAGGAACCACATATAAAGGACAGGTTGTGAAACTGGTATTAACACAAGACGGGTTAACTCGACTCAAAAAAACTTCATTAAGGTCTTAAGGATTAAGGGAACAGTCAGAACTCTCACTCACATGTACATGAACGTTTTTCAAATTACGCCACAAAACATGTTTAGCTATAGATATATCCAACATTTTACTATAATATTTGCATTTTTCTCTCCCTATATAGGCTGTGGTCTCATTTCGTATAAGTTTATATGCACGCCAATTTCCGCCGCTTCGGTTTGTGTTGCCAGTATCCGACATTTTCGGCAAAACCGTATGGAACCGGTACCGACGCCTGAAACGGTTTCAGTTTCTTTCTTTTGCGTATTAAAATAGTGGTTTCGGTTTCGCATTCGGTTACATATAATATAATGTTTTCAAACGGTTACGATTACATTCCTTGCTTTTTAGATAGTTTTGTAACCTCCTTCCTAATCTCCACAAACTAAAACAAATATCGGAACTTCGTACACATAAACAATGTAAAGTGCCTTTAACGCTCTATAACAAGAAAAAAAGTTCGAGAAAACAGACGTAGTTTTGTGTTTTTCATTTGCAACTACGTCAATGTTTGCCGAGTAATACCATGATACAAAAAATGGAGGTAGTTCCATTTAGTGTGACGTTAGCCACTTGACTTTTGCGGGGACAATAACAAGTTCACCAAAAACACTCTACCAGATAAAAATGTTACGAGTTTTTCTAATTTTGGTGGATTTCATATTAACGGATACGACTAAATAACTTTCATAGTTATTTTAAATAAAAAAGAAAATAAAATAATTAAAAAAAATTTTAAGTTAAACGGTTTTATTGAAAACAATACTTACATGAAGTAATAATAATACTAAAAGCTACAAAATAATTAGGTAGGTCCTAGGTACTAGTCATCACACTCCTCATCAATCTAAGGCGTTGATCAGACAATTAAATAAAAGCGTTGGGCGCGTGAAATTTCTAAAAATTTGAGGCGTAGCATAACCTGATTAAGGTTCAGTGGGTCTTATATATGACTATCAATAGAAATTTGACGCACCCAACGCTTTTATTTAATTGTCTGATCAACGCCCTAGATCGATGAGGAGTGTGATGGCTAGTACCTAGGACCTACCTAATTATTTTCTAGCTTTTAGTATTATTACTTCATATAAGTATTATTTTCAATAAAACCGTTTAACTTAAATCTTTTTTTTTATTCTTTTTTTTCAAGTTTTTAGTCTTTATTTTGCCTATTGCCTATTATTTCTCATTCTTTTTAGTTCATTTAGTGACTCATTATTACAAGGACTCTTTCCTGACATGAGCCAACTCGGACATCATATGTCGATTTCTATTCTTGTATGTATTATGTGTCCCAAATATAAACCAAATCGGACCACAAATACGTTTTTTGTGAATATCTCCATCCTTGCGCCACCTAGCGGCGATTTTTTTTCATAGGTCGCTTTCTATTCTTGTATGTATTATGTGGTCCAAATATGAGCCAAATCGGACCAAAAATACGATTTTTGTGAATTTCTCGATCCTTGCGCCACCTAGCGGCGATTTTTTTCATATGTCGATTTCTATTCTTGTATGTATTATGTGTCCCAAATATCAACCAAATCGGACCACAAATACGTTTTTTGTGAATATCTCCATACTTGCGCCACCTAGCGGCGATTTTTTTTTCATAGGTCGCTTTCTATTCTTGTATGTATTATGTGTTCCAAATATGCGCCAAATCGGATCACAAATACGATTTTTGTGAATATCTCGATCCTTGCGCCACCTAGCGGCGATTTTTTTCTTATTATTGCATATCTCGAAAACAAATAATTTTGGCTAACAGGCATTTAGCCAAGTTGAAATATAAACTGTTCGCTCAATATAGAAAAAGTTTAAACAAAAAAATAGCCCTTTCTGAGATATTAATTTTTGAAGGCATAAATTTTTACTAAAAACTAATAAATTATTTTTTTATATAATTTATATAAAAGTAAATATAATAACGAACATTTCAAAGAAAAAATCATGAGAATCGGTTAATTTTTGACAAAGTTATTGACAGTTGAAAAAATAGGTGAATAAAATATCGATTGCATTTTATGGAATTCAATTGCCGATAAATCCAAAAAAAAATGTTTATGAGACAAAAAAAAACAAGTGTTTAATTATTTTGACCAAAGAACAACATATTAAGATTTCATCAAAATCAAAAATCATGTCCTGCGCGGACCGGGTGTCTTGAAATGGAATGAGCCTTACGCAATTTTTTTTTAAATTGGCAATTTATTATATGATAAATTGCGTAATAAATTGCCCAAATGGTAGAAATTGCCAATTTGGTGTGTGTTTGTATATAGTATAACATCGACATTTTAATATATAAATTTTTTCTACTGAAAAAGTACTGAGTGCTGTAAAACCAAATATTGATAAAGCAAATAATATATGCATGTAGATGTGCAGAGGGATATGCATATTATTTGCTTCATCAATATTTTGTTTTACAGCACTTCTCCAACCCAACTGTCAACCTCACCTAGCCGTGGCGAATCCTGTTACTTTAACAGTCGAGGCTCTGACGAACTCAAGTTCATCATGGATCTAGAGGGTGGAGAGCATCTAAACGAATGGGATAATTAAGTTAGGTTAGGTTGAACTGGTCGGTCCATGAGGTCCATGAGGACTTCGCATAGATTTAATGAGTCCATGGTGTCACCAGAAGTATGTTTCACGACCAAACTGAAAAAAAAATACTGTCAACAACCAGGTCCTATGTTATTAAATAACTCCGTTCCCTAAGTAAATACTAGAAGCTTCCTAAGACTTGCTGCTTCTAGATTGTTGTTTCCTCCCCCAACCTTATAATGCAATTCTTGATTTAAATTAAAATGCACAGTTTCCTCCACTTCAGATTAAATTTTTCTGAGATCTAACCTACTCTGTTATTTGGGCGCCCTTGCGCCAACCATCCATTCCTGTTGTGGCTCTAAAAGCCCCTTCGAATAAGGTAGTCAGTCCGTTCGTGCAGTGTTTGATGACGCAATTCTGTTATGGTAGTATGGCCTGCGTTCAAGCCGCCCCGAGGCATTGAGCCTCGTTTAGAAACATTGTTGAAAGCCCGACGATGTCTAAGAGGACTCCTTATATTCCAAAAGGAAAACCTAAGCAAACAATTTGGAGTATATATTACACCGTATATTCAATATTAGGAACATTGAATGAAAATGTTAAAAATTTTGGGGGGCTTAAGAACAGATAATACCAAAGAGGATAAATAACGATAAGAGGACGTCACTCGTTACTCGCAGCCATTTGCTCGATGTTTTCTAAGAGGTAGTCGCTTGAATTTTTAAGTACTTTTGTTTGTTAGGGAAAAAACATACATTAGGGTTAAAATTTTGTTAGCTGACCTAATCATGGTGAAAACGACTTCATAGCTTAAAAGGACATTAAACGGAAATGTGAAGCTTCTCAAGGCCAAAATAATGCATACCAATTTATAAATCGGACGTCAAATAACCAAGTTACAACGAAAAAACCTTTTTGGCTGTATTTCGAAGGATCCAAGAAAATTTTAAAAAAATTTTCCGAAACCCTCTCAACATAATCTTCAAATTTAGGGGCGGACATTAGCAATTTTTTTTTGTATGGGGACCAACCCAGTCTAGTGGTCACCCCATAAATTTGTATTTTTTTTTAATAGAGCTGTGGCTTACACTAAATGAACTTTGTTTTTGTTGATTTGACTGTTGAAACGATCAATTCAAGTTGATTCAACACCTATTTGCGATGGATACACATTGACAAAATTGAAGCTCGGTTGATTTTACCAGCTATTTTCTTTCACTGTATATGCTGCCATAAACGATGCAAATTGCATATACACGAATGGGATAACGCAGGTTCACAGTTGAAACTATTGATATTTGAGAGGTTACATGATAAAGTGGACCTTGGTGCGGAAATAGTTTTTCTTATAAAACTAAAGACAGACAAAAATATTAGATTTATTCCTTCAATCAATCATCAGAAAAATAACTAACGCAACTCATCTTTATTTAATGAAGCTGATTTAAATGCCAATTTGTTTAATCCCATATTCTTATTATTAGATGTATCGACCGATATTAGCTACATATGTCCCACCCGATACAAAAAATGTCGAATTTCGCAAGTATTTCTTTCACTTCATACTTGTTATACAATGTTATAAACTTGTTTTAAATATATCCAACAATTCATTTTTGACTACTATGAAGTTGTTAAGGATTTATTGAACAATAACGTGACAAGTGCGCAGAAACGTTTGTTAAAAATGAGTAGGCATTGCTAGCACGCCTTATATTCTTATGGATATATCAAATAATTACATCCAGTAGACATTTTAATCAAAATACGGCTTTATAGGCCGTAGGTCTTTGAATCTAAGTCAAAGCCTGAGAGAGTGGAAATAATTAAAATTTTCCGTAACTTTAATTTATTTAACGCACGAAATGATTCCATAAATTTTTTCAAATACAAATATTCGTATATCTAATAGTATTTAAACCAGGGATGCACCTTAACGTTAAGCTAATCGTTTATCAAAAAATTTCCACCGTTTCCGTTGAAACACTTCGAAATATTATCGATAAAGAAATTATCATGATAAATTGTATCTCGTTTTTAACCGAAACGAAAAGCTTTCGTTAACGTTAAAAACGTTAACAAAAACGTGATACTTTATGTTTGAATTGTGCTGGCAATGCTATAGCCATGGTGAAGCCGTAAGGTGTCAACAACGAGCGCACATACACACACAAACTCTATGTAATTTGTTTGTGTAATTCGTTGGTGGTAATGTCAAAAATACTCTGAGAAATGTTTGTACTGTCAAAATTCATGAGAAAAGTTGCAATCAGCTTGGCTAATGCTTTCACCTTTAATGACTCCGCCATCAATCAGCTTTGCCAGCATAGTTTGAAATTAATAATTAACATAAACGAATTGAGTTCGTTTTGATATGGCAGAAAACGAAACGAAATCATTTCGTTAATTTGACGATCTTAACGTTAATAAACGAAACGAAATGACTTCGTTTCGTTTATTAACGTTGATTATCGTAACGAAATGATATCGTTTCGTTGGTTAAGCATGCCTGATTTAAACAAAGCAAGATACTTCCATATATTCGCAGAGTTTTTATAACTAGAATAAAACTTCACTAATGGATATCGTCTTTTGTCCCACCCATGACAATTATAAAACTTATTATAATTTGCATATATACCAAGATATTGTGTTTTTTTTACATAACAGTACTGATTCAATGTTAAGTGTCTCGGCCTATCTATTAGAATCTGAAGTCTCCAGCTGGTTTAATCAGAATGCTTCAACAAAGATGAAATATTGCGTACAATTGTCCCACCCGTAAGGATGGAACATCCCATTTATAAAAACGAGTTTCGAGTACGAGCACGATTTTATTACAATAATGAACAATTCAAATGTTTATTCTCATTCATCAGATGATGAAGAATACTGTGATATTGAAATATTTTCAGTCTTATTTATGTATAATAATATATTATCTCAAACATTCTACCTTTATGCAGATATACTGGTCATATTCGTATTATTTACAGTACAGAATGCGGTATTTTGGGCTCTTCTAGTCGAATATAGTTCGGGGTCTTTGCTATCTAAATGTATCCCGAAACCAAGGGGAATGCTTTACTGAACATTTACGCCACTCAAACCCGCTTCCCCTTCAGTAGTAAAACTGGTTTCTGCCGGATTTATGCATAGACAATTTATATTTCAAACGGTCATCACAGTCCATTACGATTTAATTTATGGCTGTTTCAAACCTTGGAAGTTGTTGCTAGCGTTTATTTTCAAACTGCGCAATATCAGGTCAAATTTAGGACACATGTGGCCACTTTGAAACATTCACTGTACTACAAAGTATTGTAATTGATTACTTATTTGTTGAATTGAAAATACTTTTGTATATATTAATTACAATTCAAAAGTAAAACAAATCCCTACATATTTTTTTTAAGAAAATTCAGCAAATAAATATACTAATACCAAAACCAATGTATTAATATTTTTATAGTAAATTTGCACTGGCGCGATGATTAGGTGTTTCCAAATTGACACAGTATCCACGAATGGGTTAATAGACGACATTTTATTGAAAATAATATCAAAATCAATGTATTAATATTTTTATAGTATATTTGAACTGGAGCTATGATTAGGTGTTCCCAAATTGGCACAGTACCCACAAATGGTTTAATTGGGAAATTTTATTATAAATGCAACAGCTATTTTCTCTTCTCTTCACACGCAAACAGACGGTATTTTGGAGTGAATAGTAATGCCTTCCCGAATATTGACTTCCAAATGTATTAGACGGTCATCAGCTATACCACATGACAGCTCCATTGAAGGTACTTGTAGTGCTGAAAAAAATAATGCTGTCTTTTTGCAATCAACAGAACATGATGCCTCAATTTGTTCTTTTTCTTTATCATCTTCACCGGGACAAATAGATCTTAGCTCTAAATTCTGGTAACGAGTTGTTATTGTTGCCATATCTGTTTCGGCTACTAAATTCATCTCACCATTGGAAGTCGCGTAAAAAATTACATTTGGTGAGAGATTTTTTATTTTGTCAATCAAGCCACGTATTAACCGGTTAGATGGTAAATTTAAGACCAGTTTGGATGTGGGTACATTTGGTATTACATAATGCTGCCAATCACATCGTGGTATAACATCCACTGGAACATGGTGCACAGCACGACGCCATTTATCCGAACTTCGAACTGTCGCATCTATATCGACCGACAAACAGGGAAATTGAAGATTAGTTAACTTTAATTTAAAATAGCTTGGGTTGTTTCGTAATAAAGAAAGTGCAGTTCCAAGATTTAAAGTTGGTACACTTAGAAAAATATGCGGATCGTCCTCATTGTCGACACCCTGCATCGTGTATTCACTGAAATATAGCTTTGGATCAATTACAACCCACATCAATGGTGCTGTACTAGCCGACTCTTCATTCACTACGAAGTAGACTGTATCCATAGAAATTTTCATTATACATGATTTTGCCAATTTCGATACCGTTTGTATGATGTATAAAAACTCGCGCATGAATTCAGGATCCTGCATCATGGCACGGAACTTCATGGTTTGGTACGACTATTTAATTATGTACATACAAACATATGTATATGGTTGTGTCGTGATGTCTTCCGTGGCCTTGATCAGTACATAGCATAAAGAATGGAAGAGAGAAAAAATATTCAATATTTTTAAGATTTTCAGGTCTAATTTATATCAATCTTAAACTACATAATCCAAAGATTTGGCCAAAAAAACCATGTTGCTCCTGTTTTTGTATATCGCTACAGACACTACCCGAAGGTTTAAGGGAGTGTTATCGATGTATGTAGATAGTCCTTTCTGTATATAGTATCGGCACAAGAAACGGAAGAACGGAACGATTAAAAAAATAAGTTATCCCGGCTTTTTTCTGACAAGGAAAATAGGGTCGCCAGAGACTCGCCAGCGAAATATGTGTACGTATACCATCAAATTTGTAATAGGTACTACTCTTGATTTGGTGCATACGAGCGTCGGACTAAGGAAAGCGGTTTATATTTATATTGTAACGAATTTACTGCAAATCCCTTATTTGCCCTTTTGCTTTGCTTTCGATCACTAAACTGTTGAATAAATAACTCCAATATTGAATAATGGAAAAATGGCCTTTATTAAAGTACTTCACAATAACACTTATACTTTGCAACTAGCTTGCTTAACAATCAAACTGATTGAGAGCTCAAATGAAACTCACTCTTCGCCTCTACTGTCGCGCCTTTTATACTTTTTGATTTCTCATTGCATACTTCCAGGCTTTTCCATTCCAGAACTTACTAGTTAGTTTCAGCTACAAAATCGCCAGCCACAACTACGTTTATAACTTCTCATTTAAGTAATACTTGCAGAAATTATTGCCCTCTCTTGTGACAACTCAGATAAGATATATGCATGTGTTTGTGCATTGCTTCTCTGCTGCTCGTATACGTACATATGTGTAGACGCAATTATTGATTCGTTTATGTAGATACATAATGATTGAATTATTGATGTGAATTCACGTCACTGCTTAGCATCGGCCTGGAGATGGCAGTACCCCTTAGTGTTGCTAATATTCGTAACAATATCTTTTAGTCGGGATAGCAGCTTCAAGGGCTGGTATCCTAGAATGGCGTTTCTGCCGTTAATACAATAAGAACAATAGATAGCATGTTAGAATATACGGCAATTAAGAAGAGTAAAAGCAGCAATATGTTAACCTTAAAGCGGGTGCGGACTTCACTACAATTACAGATCAACAGCATATTTGAGAAAAATATATATGTATATAGAATTTTGGGCTTTTTAAGCTATTATAAAATGTAAGCCGGACTACACCTTTTTCCATTGTATTTGAGAAAGCCGCACATGTATTTGAAGGACGAGCAAATGTATTTTAGAAATGCTCAAACGTATTTGAGAAATGAGCAAATGAAATTAAGAAAATGTCAAATACATTTGAGAAAAGGGCAGATGTAAACGAGCAAATGTATTGCAGAAATGGGCAAATGATTTGAGAAAGAGTGAAATGTATTTCAGAAATGGGCAAATGAATTTGAAAAAAGGGCAAATGCATTTGAGAAAAGGCATATGTATTCGAGAAAAAGGCAAATGTATTTGAGAAAAAGGCAGATGCATTTGAGAAAGTTTTTAAAACTGTAGTATTCACATTTTGTGTGCTTAAAAACGAAACAATAGCTGTAATCTGTTGTAAGCAACCTTAAAAAGAACGCTGTGAGGGCTGGGCTATGAAATTACATGGGGAGCAACAAAAAAAATAAGTTACCCAGTTGATGTAAGCGGTTTGAGCTGAACTCGCTTAAACAATAAGTAGATGTTTACACACAAATATTTTTGTTGCTGAAGGTTAGGTTAGGTTGAACTGGCCGGTCAATAAAGACTTCACATAGACTGAATGTGTCTATAGTGTTGCCAGAATTTGTTTGACGACCAAACGGAAGAACCCCAATCAGGTGCCAGGTTATATGTTATAGAATAACTCCGTCCTCTTGGCAAATACTAGCAGTTTTCTAGGACCCAGCATAACTGCTGCCTCAACGTCTGTCAACTCTGCCGCCTCTAATAGCTGGAGCCTTGACTTGGCGAGCGCAGGGCAGCTTGCAGCTCACACTTCCTACACTTGCTGTTACTGACGAGGCCTAACTTATAAGCATGTGACCCCAGAAGGCACTGACCTTAAGTCTTCTCTCTTCAGAGATATGAGCCACTTTGTGAGTCTAATATCGTAGGCTGTGCACATGATCTTAGAAATTTTCCAGCCCAGCGCTTCTGTCCACGCTTTCCTGCTTGATGGATCACATGCAACTCCTGTCTCCTTTTGATTTCTCCCAAACGGATTGGGACGTTTATCATCGACTCAGCGAGTGTAGCATCCTCCTTTGCCAACTCATCGGCCTTTTCGTTACCTTCTATCCCTTTATGACCGAGAACCCAGTAAATATGTATGGTCCGGCATGAGCGAAGTTTTTCCACTGCTTCTTTGCATTCCAGAACACATCTGGATGAAGTACTGTGTGAGATTATTGCCTTAATCGCAGCCTGACTATCGATGTATAAATTGACGCGACTGCACCTGAAGCACGCTTCCTACAGAATTTCTGCTGCTTTCTTTACTGCTATAATTTCCGAAAAACGTTTTTGTTGCTGAAACTGGTTGTTTGAAAAAAAAAGCGGGTGACGCGGAAAGTGGACGGGCACTAAGTTTCTTATGCTCGGCGACTTGCTTTGTGCTGTCTTTTTTCTATTGTCGAATTCTGGTAAAAGCTTCAATACTAAATATTGGAAAACTTTTTAATTAAAATCATTTTGCGTTTTTTTGATTATTAAAAATAAACCAAAAGCTTATTTTTCTCCAAAATCAATCCTACTATTGATTTTGAGTTGCTGAACTAGAATTCGTAAAAAAAATATAGGTTACAGCAGAAATTTTCACTATAAAGGTCGCCAAAGTGCATGCCATTGATAGGTTTTAAGTGCATTTTATATGAGCGAACATTCAAGTTGTTACATATTGTGACGAATATTATCATCACTGTGCTGTTGTAAAAAACATTGAAAACATTAAAGCAAGCCACACTTGTGTACATGAACACATCAATTACCATTTACACCAGGGGTCACCATTTAGTTGAATAATTATTGGCGCCACTTCACGCGTATTATTATTCTCTTTCGTCTTTATTCGGCTTTAGTTGTCGCTGAACAAGCAGAGTAGCAACATCGGATGAGGCTATTGTTTATTTGCGCAGAATGCGCAGAATGTTTTAATGGTTTCATGTTAACAATTTATTTTCTTTAAATTTTTCCTTAGACTCAAGCAATAAAGTAGTATTTATATGGCATATTTACGAATTACTTTTTGTGTGTTAACAAACATGCGTGCATTATTGAAGACTCGTGGCAGCGGAGACACGAACCTCTGTGCTACGGTGCTATCAACATCAAATATCTAAGTGGATTGTAGATACTAAAGCGGCACTATATTTGCGTGTTTTTTTTAGTTTTTTTCTAACTATATTTATTTTATTGTTAGCATATCGAACTTAACGACTATTTGATACTCACGCTTTTTTAAATCAAGATCTCTAGGGTATAAAATACCTTTGTTTGAAGAAATCAAATGTTACCGTGTTATATTTAAGCAGTGAACTATGTAACATATTGAGTGATGTTGAGATAGAAATGAATTGTAACCCAAAGTAATCAATTGAGTAATAGATTAATGAACAATCGATAAACTGTGAATGATCTATCGATAATCTACTTTCATATACATATGGGGATGGGAAACCTATGCTTTTTTACTTTACTTTCTTGCTTCTTCAATAAACCAGCGATAAGTGAACACGTTATTGTAGCTAATTTATTAAATACTGCGTTTTACTCCTCAATTTTAACAGGTTATGGGCCCAGGTACTAAGTTAATTCATTAAAAACTTAAACTCTTTGTAAAAAAAAATTAAATTCAACTAAATTGCCGAAATTGTGTTCCCACTAAAGGTATTAATATATTTAATAAAAAAGTGCGGTTAAGCAGTTTCATTTATTCCATTTTTTATTCAATTGATACATGCATATGAATGGAAGTATTCATACATATATAATACTAATACTCGCATGTATAGTGACAGTCACGAACAAATAGAGCGAGAAAATAAACTGAGCGCAACAACAAAGGTTAAGACCAGTGTTGCCAGGTGATGACAAAACAAGAAGCTAGATTGGCAAAAAAAGGTTAGAAAAAGCTAAATTTAGAAAAAAAAGCTAAAAAACGGCCAGAAATTTTTTTGGTTAATTCATTAAATTGTTTTTTATATTTTAGTTTACACATTTGTAAATAAAACTTATAAACATAACTTAAACATAACTTCTTGTTTCAAAACATATCAGGCACATTTTCCTTGACTAGCACATGGAATTACTTTAAATGATTGCATATGTGTATATACATAAAAAAAATATTACAAACTAATTATTTATATAAAATATTCCCCGTCTGAAGAATCAAAAGAGCTTAAGACTGCGTATAAAGTTTGGCTATTTACCATAAATATGAGATCATCGGTAATTTCAAAATCCTTACAACATTTAGATAAGCGTTTTAACGAGCATCTAATATTAAGCAGCGCATTAAGCATTTTAATTTTTAGTTTGTTCCTTAATTTAGTTTTCAGAATTTAAATGCCACTAAAAATTCTTTCAACCTCCGCGCTACTGAGTGCTAATACTAAAAAACTAAATATGATTTCGACAAGTTCTAAAAAAGGAGGTTCGTTTAATGCATTTTTATGTTCTCGGACTTCCGACCAAAATTCCATGGTGGAGTGTACATTTTTCCATTGTATTGTTATAAGTTTTCGCCACTGTAGCTCTAGTAATGCTATTTGACTTGAAGAATAACTATACTTCTCCTTTTCAAAGTAAGAAAATACATCTGGCTTTGAAACTTTCAACGAAGTTTCAGCAGAAAAAGAATTAATCTTTTGTAGAGAACTCATATTATTAGGTATAAGGTGTTCACAGGAACTATTGAAATTATTTTATTTTAGAAATTATTAAAAATACATTCGGAGTAAAAAAGGCTAGAAAAGTCACGAAGCTAAACCCAAAATTTCGAGGCTAAAGGCACAAAAAAAGGCTAAATCTAGGCTCGAAAAGGCTAACCTGGCAACACTGGTTAAGACAGAGAAACAAGCAATTCCGTCGGAGCAAGGCAAGCCGTGCAACAACAAACAGCTGAAATAAAAGGCATACATTTTACAGACGAATTTGCTGAAAGCAAAGAGTATATATTTGTTAAAGCGCCAAATACACGACACGAACATTTCCGCGAACATTCCCGTTATGTCATGTTTCTGCGACCTTTTCTGTCGTGTATGGTGGTGTTTGCCAGTTCGCGCAAATGTTCGCCAAAAATCAAAATATTTTAATTTTTGGCGAACATTTGCGCGAACTGTTCGTGCGTGTATGGCGAAATAGCTCATAATCGTAGTAATTTCTGAACGGAACAGACGTGCGCGGAAAAGTAAAATGGACACTAAAAAATTTCTGAGTGAATTTATTGAAATGAATAAATTTTTTTTACGCTTAATTGCACAGCGAGCAATATTGCTGCGGCACAATTGTTGTCCGTATTCATCGCTGTCTGAAAGAGAACTAATGTTCGGCCAAAAGTTCGTATGGTGTATGGCCAAAGCTGCGAACAAGATTGCGGAATGTTCGCGGAAATGTTCGTGTCGTGTATTTGGCGCTTAAGAGGCGTCACTCGATACTTTTGTTGTTGCCAAAGCAACCCTGTCATGTCGAATGTGCTTCACGAAAATGTATAGAAGACGTTTTTATAAATACATCTGAGAAAAAACAACCAACAACTACCTTGAGAAAACATCGAGTAATTTGTCAAAGTATGCGTTCTGACGGCTCTTATTAATATATTGTTACGTATATTAGCAAAAGTAAGGGGTGCTGCTATCTCTAAGCCGATGCTAAGCAGTCACGTGAATTCACATCAATAATTCAATCATTATGTATCTACATAAACGAATCAATAATTGTGTCTACACATATGTACGTATCCGAGCAGCGGAGAACCAATGCACAAACACATGCATATATCTTATCTGAGTTGTCACAAGAGAGGGCAATAATTTGTGCAAGTATTACTCAAATGAGAAGTTATAAACGTAGTTGTGCCTGGCGATTTTGTAGCAGAAACAAACTAGTAAGTTCTGGAATAGAAAAGCCTGGAAGTATGCAATGAGAAATCAAAAAGTATAAAAGGCGCGACCAGTGTTGCCAGGTGATGAAAAAAAAAGAAGCTAGATTGGCAAAAAAAAAGGTTAGAAAAAGCTAAATTTAGAAAAAAAATAAGCTAAAAAAAGGCCAGAAATTTTTTTGGTTAATTCATAAAATTTTTTTTTATATTTTAGTTTACACATTTGTAAATAAAAACTTATAAACATAACTTCTTCTTGTTTCAAAACATATCAGGCACATTTTCCTTGACTAGCACATGGAATTACTTTAAATGATTGCATATGTGTATATACACAAAAAAAAGTATTACAAACTAATTATTTATATAAAATATTCCCCGTCTGAAAAATCAGAAGAGCTTAAGTCTGCGTATAAAGTTTGGCTATTTACCATAGATATGAGATCATCGGTAATTTCAAAATCATTACAACATTTAGATAAGCGTTTTTACGAGCATCTAATATTAAGCAGCGCATTAAGCATTTTAATTTTTAGTTTGTTCCTTAATGTAGTTTTCAGAATTTTCATGCCACTAAAAATTCTTTCAACCTCCGCGTTACTGAGTGGTAATACTAAAAACTAAATATGAATTCGACAAGTTCTAAAAAAGGTGGTTCGTTTAATGAATTTTTATGTTCTCGGACCTCCGACCAAAAGTCCATGGTGGAGTGTACATTTTTCCATTGCATAGTTATAAGTTTTCGCCACTGCAGCTCTATTAATGCTATTTGACTTGAAGAATAACTATACTTCTCTTTTTCAAAGTAAGAAAATACATCTGGCTTTGAAACTTTCAACGAATTTTCAGCAGAAAAAGAATTAATCTTTTGTAGAGAACTCATATTATTAGGTATTAGGTGTTCACAGGAACTATTGAATTATTTTGTTTTAGAAATTATTAAAAATACATTCGGATTAAAAAAGGCTAGAAAAAAGTCACGAAGCTAAACCCAAAACTTCGAGGCTAAAGACAAAAACAAAAGGTTAAATGTAGCCTCGAAAAGGCTAACCTGGCAACACTGGGCGCGACAGTAGT
>JARSSU010006260.1:0-10823 GCA_029619165.1 Eurosta solidaginis
AGTTATGTTCTCTTATAGCCTCGCATAGTGTTCTCTTCCTATTAGTAGCTTACCAAATATTGCTGCGTTTTTATCCTTTGGTTTATTATGGGTTTCTTGAGATCGCGGTTAATGTAGGCTGGCGGATGAATCTTCCGCGAAACTTATCCCGAATGTTTTCGCTGTATCGACGAAAGATGTGCGGGTTAGTGTAGGCCAGTCCTGGATAAGTCTATTAAAAATAGAATCTATGTTTGCTTCTAGTAAGTCATTTGGGAAAAATAAGCGAAACTAAGTACATGTAATGACTGATGTGTAAGTTTAAGATCTAAAACGTACATAATATGCAAACAAAGAACAAAACACCAAATTGTTACGGGACGGACGTATTTCAATATTTAGAGTAGGCTATTACGAGGTTTAGATGTTAATATCGCCGTTTGTTATTTTGCACAAGTTTGTATTGACAATATTGTTGCAGGAAGTAACCTCGACGCATTTAAATGAACATTCGTTATGTTACCTCGAAGTGTAGTGTAATTGTTGACAACATAATATCTTCTTGTTAGAACCCGCGAAAAAATATTATGAACTTTTGGAGCAACTACTAAGATATCAGAACATACAAGTGGCATCTTCATGCAGGAATTTTCATACGTTTGTAGTAGTTTATTATTGAGGATCTCGGTGACGTCTTTATAGTGCGCTTTCGACCTCAAATTAATTACCTGTTGTAGTGTTAATTGGGCAAGGCTTAAGCGTAGATCACCGAGGGTGTAATGGATCTTGTTTATGTTTTATTTATGTGTGGTTAGTATTATATATGTTGTGGATAGAACTTAGCGTAGTCCACGACCCACTCACGATGGAATCTCTGAGTGATATCTCTTCCAAAATAGGCCCAAGCTTCTTGTCTAAGGACCAAAAAACAAAATTAGTCCTTGTTCACTATTTGGGTCTAGGTCTCTAATTACCGTAGGTGGGTTAAAAAACATAACTTCAAATGTCGTAGAATCCTTTATAATAACAAATTTCTAAATACAAACGTATTTGTGTATTAATGTTCTCTATTTAAGGTTTTAACCAAAACAATACAAGTCATATTTTTTTCCTCGTAATAGACGAGTTGTTCCTGCTTTTTGGACAAGGTTTACTCCTATTTGGTCGCTTGGGGGCCTATTTTAAACTGGTGACTACAATTTAGTAATTTATATTTATCCACGTAATGGTTCTATAGAGGGGGTGAGGTGAGCTGTTATACTCTATTAAATTTATACTTTTGAAATAGCTTGGTTGAGAACTTCCATGCCCTTTGCTAAGACAAGATTCAATCCAAAAAAAAAAAGAGAAATTTTGAATCTGCTATCGGACCTATATCGTTACGGAAGTTTTTTATTATTTGCAGTTCGGATTTATATCGATTATTGTCGTTTTTATGCACGTTTTGTCAGTTAGTTGGGAAGGCATATACATGCTTACTGATTTATAATTGCATTGCTTTTTCCCAAGGGTTCTGTCTTGTTATTGCGCTTTATTTCATAGAGGGTGTACGATTCCACTTTTTTTTAGTTACCTTTTCGAACACTTTAGAATTTTTGTTGTTCGTCTATATATTTATTTTTCGGGTCGGATTTTTTTTTATTTCAGTATGTCTATTTATTCGTACTTTTTGGGTAATTAAGACGATATCGCGTCGTCTGGAAACTTCTGCTTTTCTCTTTATGTTTTTAATCTGTACACAACTGCTTTATGCAAATGGTACTATGATAGGGTTGGACGGCCATCAAACAATAAAGAATACTAGGCTACTATATTTGATTTTGTTGACACTTAATAGGAAATTTATTGAGAATCTTTCATGTGTGTACATTAATAATTTTTAACACCTTTAGACTAAACTCGATTTCCTTGGGATGTTAATGTCTCTTTATTTACAACAACACGATAAACTTTTACAATTCTGTAATAGTAAAACTAATAACTGTGAATTATCTAAAAAATCTGAAAATGAATATAACAGCCTAAAATGTATTGTGGTATACAAACAGCTTCATAAGATATTGCGGACTTTTGGTATTATTCTAGTCCTTAATAAAACAGCGAAGTTTAGTGACCGCACTAGTTTCAATGAGTTAACAACATTTTAATTGATTCTTCGGTCCTAGTTAACGGGACATAAAAAAACTCAACAACATTATACAACTGAATTTGCACACGTTACCTCACAATATTCTACAATTTCATTATCAATTCATTAGCGTTTCAATCGTAGCTTATCGGGTGGAGTGCAGGTTGTAATTTTTTAATTCCACGCGGTGTAAAAGTTACTCACATTAAAAAAGGGTAGGTTAGAAGAGTTGTTCCATTGATCTAATAGTCGGAACCCAAATTGCATTAGCCGCAAGCTTTATACGACTTGAAGACAATCGATTTTGTTTTATTCATCGCGAATTGCACGTTTTTTGGCATTTTGATTATCTGTAGATCGCGTCTGTGTAGGGTCGAATAGATCCTTTCTTTTTTTGAAATCAAAGCCTTGTCCTGAAAAATTGTGAACCTTTCCTTCAGATACCACAATTTGATCAATAAAAAATTGCTATATTTATTTTCTGATATGATCGATAAGACTCACCATACACGTATGTTAAAAACCGATATTACGTTCAAAAAAAAGGTGAACAAAAATCTGTACTTCCAAATTTTCCCAATATTAAACTTCTGCTGTGTTTTTCTTCCCCCCGTAGGATCTGATTCTCCGAAGGTTCTCGTATATTCGGACGACACACTGAAATCTCCTTAATATTTTTTGCGAGAGTAAATCTAATAAAAGACAGGTTTTATATTCTCGTATCGATACGTAAAAAATCGAATTGTTCACAAATTGTATCAAATACACTATATCTACATAAAAACTTATCGTTTGTAGTTTAGGAGGGAAAATACTTTTAAGTCAGCTGGGGGTTGGTTCTCATATGTGTGTAGCTAAGAAAATGACCCGGTTCGCTGCTTGGCTTTTTGTTTAATGACGATTGCGTTAGCGATGAATACAAGTCGGTCCGAAAAACTCAAGGTGGTGGACATCATATGCAAAAAAAAATTTATTTTTTTCCGTTGAGTGAACAAACTACACGACGATACAGTCTACTAGTAAGATCGGATATTCTCAGAAAAAGAAATAATATATACAGCAACCAATTTATTTTGCTTTACAATTGTCCAATTTGGTTGGTATTTGGATTATAAGAAGGTACCTAGTACCTGTGGCTATACACGTATATGAGTTGGGTTTAATAATCATGATTTGTCTTTTTGACTCTTTTTTCGGGAGTTAGTTTACAGGTTTATAAAGAATATCATTTTCATCTAGATTTATATACAAACAAAAATGAACACTTAATTTTTCCTTATCCATAAGAGTCATTTTACCTAAAAACGCCTTATTCTAATACACTGTTAATTTGTACTAGATCTAATTATTTGCTATACACATTAATTAAGGTAAAACTAGTATCTGGATTATTTTCAAGTGGCTAACCTTTATGCCCAAAAAACTTGCTGGGCCCTTTACTGTTTCATAAGCCATTTCTGTTACCGTTAGGATTTTCGGCTAAATGTTGGATTAAGTTGTGGTCAGATGTTTTTTTCGCTAAGACTCGTCGTTAGCCGCCTAAGTAATCATAGATAAACACAGATACAGGTTTACTCTACCGATACGCTGATGGATTTCTCCTAAAGGTTTAAATTTACCATTATATAATTCTATATTATATTTACCATGATTTTTCAATTTTTACCTTGGTATAAATTCGGAATCAACTGCAGCAACATGCGCAGTGTTAATAACCGTAATTTTCAAAAGGTACTGCAAAGATACAAAACACAAAAGTTCATATTAACCTTTCGTATTTTAATTATTGCTTGTTTGTGTTTATTTTGTGTTTTATAGCACTGGAATCATCAGTAAATACTATTGTATTTCATCTAGTTTATTGCAGTTCGGAGTACCTATAAAAACTACAAAAAAAAATGGATTTTCACTACAATCAATTTCACGTTTGTAGTTAGGAAAAGTACTTTTAGTGCTTCCAATTGCTGCGTTCTTGTTTTTTTGAGATGCGTTAGCGATATCTCCGAAACCTGTGGACCAAAAAAAATTTTTTTCGTATGAAAAACTACAAACGATTTAAAACGTATTTCAAAAGACCAAATTTACTTAAATTGCTTGGTTTACGCACATGTATTATATTTTCGGAGTAACTATAACAAACTACAAAAAAATGAATTTCACTACAATCAATTTCATCGATCTATGTAGTTATAGGAAAAGATACTTTTAAGTGCCTCCAAATTGCGTGTTCGTATCTTGGTTTTTCTTTGTGAGATGCGTTCGCGCATCTCTACCGACTCTGTGGACCATCCTATGAAAAACTACAGAAACGTATTTGACGTATTTCAAGAATGACAAAATAAACGAAATTTACTTAAATTGCTTGGTTTTCCGCACAATGTATATATTTTCGCAGTACCTATAAAAACCTACAAACAAAATGTCTAATTTCACTACAATTCTATTTCATCATTTGTAGTTTGATAGCGCTAAAGTCATAGAGCACTTGACTAGCATCTATCCACCCTTAATACGTATGTGCATATGTACACAGAAGCGGTGCACTGTCGATACAGCTCTTTGAGTCATTGTTATCATTGAATATATATGTATGGCAAAATATGAACCAACTTAGAAATGTACATACATACATATTCATGATACTCCAAAGTAAAGCAGATATCAAATGGACCACGTGCCGCTTGCGTACGTTCTAAAGCGACCAAGACTTTATGTAATCCGCGTCTACAGATCATATATATATATCCATCTTGAATGCTCGTAGCAGTAGCCAACGAAATACATAGGCACGAGCCAAATTATGTGTCGCTGCGTCAGGTGTTAAAAGTCTGTTGCCGTTTGCAGCTTTGTAATCAACTGATCTAGGCTAAGGGTGAATCTTATTATTAATACTAAATAAAGTGAGTTTTATGTGCTCTTTGGCTGGCGACATATATGTTATGTTTCTTGCAAAATTCCTTTAAGTCATTTCGATTTCGCCCCTCCCATTTATCTACTATATTTATCTCTTCGAAGATAGTGTAAAATTCTTCACTTTGTACTGACATGTGACATGAGGAATCAAGTCAGCATATACAATATGACTCACAGTGCGAATTCGGGCCAGAAACGGTAACACTCGACTTTTGTGTCTTAACTGCACACAACGCTGCTGAAACTTGGTTGTTCGACTGCGCGAACCTTTTTCGGACAGATCATAAGATCACGTTTTTCAATAGCTAATTAAAATTCCATATAGCTCTGCGCAACACGGCGTCACATTCGGCATATTGGAAACTTTATTTGCAAAATGTATATGAACAATGCATGAAAATATGTGGTGTAGACTTATATTGCTATTACGTTACTGGCATTTATTGGGCAATATAGTAACTCGTCCAGTGCTTTATTTGCACTTTTGCACTACCGATATTAATTATTCGATTAGTGCATATATATTCAGCTTGTATTTATTTCATAGGAAAATGCCTGTTATGGAAGTAGTCTATGCTGCGGTATAATGAAAGTCCTCAAATATGCCTCGAAGTTTGTATTTATCAAAAATCACAAACATTTTTCTTTTGAACGATTTATAGTCAATCGTGCCGATATTGCCAAATTGCTCTCCATGTTTGGACAACTTAAGAAGAGGCATTATGAATGCAAAAAGAGGAAGCTAGTTTTCAGCATCTTTGGCGTTATTTACTTTGAACATACATACTATGTAGCTATGTACACTCTTGTGCGTACATAATAAATTATTGTTTGAGTGGTTGGTTGAATAGAAGTTTTTTCTTTATTTGAACATGTGATGTACAAACCTACATATGTTAGCTTATGCTTGGATATATTGGCTATCAATGATGGGGGTGTAGTGGAGTGAAGTGGGGTTGTTATGGTTGAAATCTTTAGTTAAGAATATAGATATGTATGTCGTTTGCACTATGCGTGTGTACTAAGTTTGTTTATAACGCTACGATCGTCATAGCAAATAGATACCATGTTCATAAAGACCATTTTTAGCTTACATATGAGCATACATACATAGTATGTACGTACATTTGCTTGAGCGTGTAAGAATAATTTTTGTTAGAGAGGGGTATGCTGAATATGAAGTTTTTGTTTTATTTTGACATATGAATTGTAATCAAACACAATTTTACTTGCACATTCAAAACTTTCATATGCGTGTCTAACTGTTGAAATCGAGAAATTATACAAAAATCCCATTTGCTGTGCAAAAATCATTGTTTGGAATACCCAAACCGGGTGTATTCACTGAATTTCCTCAATTTGTTCAATGTATTATATTTCGGAGTAACTATAAAGAACTACAAAAAAATGAATTTCACTACAATCAATTTCATCGTTTGTAGTTATAGGAAAAGTACTTTTAGTGCTTCCAAATTGCTGCGTTCTTGGTCTTTTTGAGATGCGTTAGCGATATCTCCGAAACCTGTCGACCAAAAAAAATTTTTTTCGTATGAAAAACTACAACGATTTAAAACGTATTTCAAAAAGAAAAAACCCAAATTTCCTTAAATTGCTTGGTTTCCGCACAATGTATTATATTTTCGGAGTAACTATAAAAACTACAAAAAATGAATTTCACTACAATCAATTTCATCTTTTGTAGTTATAGGAAAAGTACTTTTAGTGCTTCAAATTGCCTGCGTTCTTGGTTTTTTTGAGATGCGTTAGCGATATCTCCGAAACCTGTGGACCATTTTTTTTCGTGTATGAAAAACTACAAACGATTTAAAACGTATTTCAAAAAGAAAAAACCCAAATTTCTTAAATTGCTTGGTTTCCGCACAATGTATTATATTTTCGGAGTAACTATAAAAACTACAAAAAATGAATTTCACTACAATCAATTTCATCGTTTGTAGTTATAGGAAAAGTACTTTTAGTGCTTCCAAATTGCTGCGTTCTTGGTTTTTTGAGATGCGTTAGCGATATCTCCGAAACCTGTGGAACCAAAAAAAATTTTTTTCGTATGAAAAAACTACAAACGATTTAAAACGTATTTCAAAAAGAAAAAACCCAAATTTGCTTAAATTGCTTGGTTTCCGCACAATGTATTATATTTTCGGAGTAACTATAAAAACTACAAAAAAATGAATTTCACTACATCAATTTCATCGTTTGTAGTTATAGGAAAAGTACTTTAGTGCTTCCAAATTGCTGCGTTCTTGGTTTTTTTGAGATGCGTTAGCGATATCTCCGAAACTGTGGACCAAAAAAAAATTTATTTTTCGTATGAAAAACTACAAACAGATTTAAACGTATTTCAAAAAGAAAAAAACCAAATCTGCTTAAATTGCTTGTGTTCCGCACATGTATTATGATTTCGGAGTAACTATAAACTACAAAAAAAATGACTTCACTACAATCAATTGCATCGTTTGTAGTTATAGAAATCACAAAAAAAATTTGGATTTTTTTCAAAGCGGGTTCCAGCGTGATGCAGCTGGAAAAAGAACTTGCCTGTAACCTTTACAACACCTTCAGAAGAAGTTTATTAATAATTGCCTGCACTTCAGCCTTCTCCGAATAAGAAATTCTCAGTGGTGCACAATAAAAAGGAGTATCGACCGTTAATTTATTTTTCATTCTATAGTCAAGGGGAACAATCCGTGTTTTCTGTTCCAGGCTCCAAATAACAGTTAGTTATAACCCTTCTTAATATACCAATTGTTGGCATTAAGTTCAGAACTAACATCAGGCTCACTCAAAGACTCTACTTGTGAGACAAGATCAATATCCTTGTTACCATTATGGGTACCTAACTGAACTGACAAATTTTTTGTTTACTTCCACTCCACAAATCTGCATTGTGTATTCCGTTAAAATACTTCCTCTTTTCAAATCTATTAGAGGACTTGGTTGAATCGATCGTCCGTGGAAGACACCAAACCCTCATTGGATACACCAAGCATGCAATACAATTTCTCCTGAGGCAAAACCAAATCAAGCGCACTCTTCTTTGAACAATATGTATGGTTAATTTATTTCATTTTTAGATCCATTAACATTTTCTTTGAGTACTGAATTTTAGATCTAACCTTACACAAAAATATACGAAATTTACTTAACAGATCTCGCCCCAACCAACACAGGCATAGAAAGATCAGAACCCTTTAAAACTAAAAATCGATGGGCTATTTTCTGTCCCCTTAAATTAAGTTTGCATAAAACTTCTCCGTACGTATAAAGTTGCCTATCACCAACCCTCGATACTCAGTTGGCTTTAATTTGTTGCCCATGTCTAAAGGTACGACTGAACATTTTAATAAAACTCCTCGGACTACCAGAATCAAGAAGAGAAAGAATATGAACAGTGCGTTCGCTTTGTTTTCCTAGCACAGTGACACTTACCATTTGCATTGCATCAACCGCCTCAGCCAAATCTGCGTCCTTCGACTTCACGTTATTGTCAATAGCTGCAACTACCACTTTCTTCTTAGAGAAGTGTGGTGAAAATGACCAAGTTCACCACATTTAAAACACGAACCTGGCTTACGTAGAGATTTTGTACATATTGATTGATAATGGCCTAGCTGTGAACAATTAAAGCACCGTATAACTTCATCAGAAGAATTTGATTTTCTCGACGAATCGCCGTCTGCGGTTTGACTATGTTCGCCTGCGATTTGTGTCTAAGTTTGTCATAACGTTGAAATTGTATTTTCAATTGATCCACAGTCGTTGCTTGATATAAAATAGATATTAAAGAATTTCTTTCATTCAATCCAGATATGATAGCATCCACCAAATCGCGTTCCGGTATGTTTGCCTTACTAGCGATTACCCTCATTTCAATAAAATATCGCTGAGCACTTTCATTTGGTTTACGTTTCCGGTTCCTCAATGCTCGTAAACTTCAAATAGAGATATAATTTTTAGTTTCGCCCGAACTCATCACATAATGCCCTCTTCAAAACTACATACGTGGTGACGGTGATGGTACGCGCAAAAAGTTTAGCGGTGCCATCCAATAAACGTCGTGTGCAAACTAACTTATTACGCTCGTCAACTTGCAACAGCTCAAATATATCCTCCAAATCACTAACCACTTATAAACATCAAAACCGTCATCTCCGGTATATTTGACCGTCATAGCGTCAATAGCTACCATATGTACAGGCAGAACTCCCTGTCCCTTGGTCTGAAGTGACTCCACCTCTTTACTCAATAAAAGCAGCTCTCGTTGCATTTTTAAACGATCGCTTTCCGCTAACATAGCTTCCATTGTCACGCAACTTACATTAGAAGTACCTGATGCAGAATTGACAGCAGTGGGGTTATAGACAAAAGTAGCCGCAGTGTTTTCAGCAGCGGTTAAACAACCAGTGTTAGCAACGGGCATAACAGAAGTTGAGTAATTTGCAGCAGCAACGTTATGAACAGTAGTGTTGGAAGCAGCAGCAGTTGTAATAGCTTCAGGCTTGCTAGATGCTGGAGCGATCATGATTGTAACATTATCATCAAACATAACGTTGTTGTTAACAGCCGGCAGCATCAGCACATGTTAAATTATCACTTTCGTTTACATCAGCGGTGGCAGAAATATTTTTGTAATGTACGGTGTATAACCTGTGACGAGGTCTCTCCGAAGAATTTTCAACTGGTTCTCCGTTTGACTGTCCCGTTTTGGCCAAACGTGTTCTCATACAATGTACGTATCTGAGATATAGAAGCACTCTCCGGAGGCTCAACGGCGGCATTCAGGCAACTCCTTCACCATTTCATGGCGTGTCTCCGATCGTAAAGGCATTTTTATTTCACGTTAATCAAATAAAGACAATTACAAATTATGGTAAATGGCGTGAAATGTACCAAATCCCACTTCTGAATTATAAAGACGACAATCAGATCCAATTATATATTTTTATTCTTTATTAAAAACGTCTAGCTTTTTTCCAAACAATTGAAAAGAATACCCACAAGATATACAAAGCTTTCTGTGTCTCAATTCCAAAACTTGTATACAATATTTCAAAGTGTTTTACAATATCAGTATTACAATTCTGAGATATGGTAAACTTTTCACCAATACATTGTAGACATGTATGTAAAAATTGAAACTGAACGTCTCAATTTCATCGGATTCAATCAAGCCAAATTGCGATCTGAAGAGTACATACATTTGCAAGATGCAATAGCGAATTATGCAAATGTGAATGATATCGGACGTCTGACGATATTACCAGCTTCTTATATTGGCAGTCCACGCCACATGCACGAATATGCACAAGATGCTATGTCATATGTTCGGAAAATACGGCCGACCAGATCTTTTCAACACTTTTACGTGTAATCCGATGTGGAACGATATAAAAAATAATTTGTTCGACGGTCAGTCACCAACAGATCGACACGATGTTACAGCACGTGTATTCCGGCAAAAATTTAGGCACTGATGGATTTAATTGTGAAATGAAGCGTTTTTGGAAAGGTACAATGTTTGATGTACTCGATTAAATGGCAAAAAAGAGGTTTGCCACACGCATATATATTGATATGGCTGGTACGTAAAATAACACGGAACGAGATTAATAGCGCCATATCAGCCGAAATACCAGATCAAACCATCGATCCAGAATTATTTGAAGTGGTAACAAAAAACATGATTCACGGTCCACGCGGTGAAATAAATATGAATTCACCATGTATGATCGATGGGAAATGTTTCAAAGCGGTATCCGAGAGCATTAATTTCCGATACTGTAAT
>JARSSU010006263.1:0-32141 GCA_029619165.1 Eurosta solidaginis
CCCTTCTCTTGTTTCATTTATTGGTACAGTAGAGTCAATGCTTTCATTCCTCTAGCGAGGTAAGAAAGGGCATAGAATGGTGGATTGTCGAATCAGCGAGCCCATAGGCCATAGTCACGAAACATCATCAACAGCCGGAAGCAACATTATGTCGCAATATCCACCATTACACCACATTTTGGTAACGCGTGTGAGACGGTGAGATACATACACTAAACTCCGGTCGAATGTCTTAATGCTACAACCACTACAAGAACAACCTACCCTAACGATTCGCAATAAGCATCCAGTGGTTTCAGTCCCTAAGAACGATGCACTACGTAGACGGACCGTCTCCACCGATGTTCAAGACGCCATACGTCTTGGCAATATTCGGCTAGTTTACCGTATATACGTACATATTCGCTCGTACATCAGTTTTGGAAATAAAGCGTAATCAATAGCGAAGGTCGATTATTAACCGATATCGCGCCATCGATTTTCGATAAGATTTGGGCTCGGAAAAAGATTTCCACTACGCATAACCCGAAAAATTTATTTTCGAGCCTGCGAAATTATTTTTTTACTTTTTTCGACTTTGATTTTAAGGTTTTTTTCATGACCTACTAAAAAAATTTTCATTGTGATGTACAATTTTCATGTCTACCCTGTTGAACCTAAAATGTTCGCGAAACTACGTTGTCGATAACAGTAACGTTTTAGCGGACATTTATACTATAACAAATTGTTTAGTAGGTCACTGAAAAAAAACCTTAAAATCAAGTCGCAAAAAGTAAAAAAATTATTTCGCAGCTCGAAATAATTTTTTTGGGTATGCGTAGTGGCACTCTGAGTCACAAATCCTATCGAAATCGATGGCGCGCATATCGCGTAACTTTCGTCCTATAAATCGTCCCACCCTAGTATCAATATATATAAAATGTTCATCTGAGAAAAGTCCAAAAGATCCAAAAAAGTGTTTATAATCAGTGTATACATATATCACACCGTTCTAAGCATGTGTTGTAGTAGATGCCTACTTTCACCTGAATCGCTCCGACACGCTTTGATTAAAATTTCTAATTTTAACAAATTATTAAAATATTCTGTCAAAGTATATTGCTGGACATGTAAACGCGAAGAGCAATGAAACACAGCCCTTGCGGGGATCGAACCGCGACCTTGGATTAGAAGTCCAACGCGCTATCCGCTGCGCCAAAGAGGTCACTTATCGTTTGTAATGCCGGCAACGAGCACAGCAACTACAATCTCCTCTAGCACATAGAACAAATAAAATTATATATACGCAAACAATTTGGTATAGTCAACTAGCAATCGTGTTGTTGTGTTAGGATAAAAACATCAAAGAACTTTATAAAAAACACCACTAAACAATACTTCATAACAAAACAAAAAACAAATCAACCAAGATTAAAGAGTGGGACACGCAAAATTGTGTGATATGTAAACTTGTATGTTTGTCTGTTGCTGTGTGTTAATAAAAATAGTGGGAAAGATGCTTATTTTTGACAAGTATATATGGATATGCATTAGACTGTTTCACAATTTTTTTGATGCGAACTAAAGTTGAATTTTCTTTTATAGCATTTTAAAGTCACCGAACTTTTTTCCAATGAAATTTTTAATTCAAGTCAATAACATTTTTCCAAATCAAATAGAGTTTTTTCAATGAATTAAAATGTTTTCCAGTTAAATCAAACTTTTTCCCAATATCAAATAAAACTCTTTCAATTCAGTCAATCTTTTCCAATTCAAATAAACCATTTTTCAATCAGTGAAACCTAATTCGATGAAACTTTGTTCAAGTCAAATAAGTTTTTAATCAAATGAAACTTTTTTAAATCAATGAACCCCTTTTTCGAAGCAATGAAAACTTTTTCAGTGAACTAACCTTAGTCACAAATCAAGTGTAACTTTCCTCAGATCAATGGAAATTTTGTCATATCAAATCAATTTTTTCAAATCAAATGAACCTTTTTCAAAATCAAATGAAACTTTTCAGTCAAATAAAACTTTTTCCAAATCAAATAAAACATTTTCAATTCAGTTAATCTTTTCAATTTAAATAAAATTTTTCAAATCAAGTGAAACCTAATTCAAATCAATGAAACTTTTTCATCAACTGAAACTTTTTTCATCAAATGAAACTTTTTTCATAAATGAACTTTTTAATAAAATGAAAATTTTTCATAAAATGAACTTTTAATCAAATGTACTTTGTTCAAGTCAAATAAGCTTTTTTCAAATCAAATTAAACTTTATTCAAATCAAATGAACTTTTCATTTCAAGTAAAATTGTTTATCTTTTAATATTGCTATTTTTAGTGTTTTCTTTAAGCGACACTTACTACTTAATATGCGCTTACCGTTTAAACGGTTGCGGCCGTCCAACAAGGCGCGCCAGTCGATTCTTGGATTTCCAATTGGAACACAAAGGAAACTTAAATCGTTTTCCACTTGCTCATTCCAGCGGAGTAAGGACTGAACTCTTCCTCTGCTTCCGTAGGCGGGTTCCAATAAATACTTTCTTACCTGGAGCGTCGCTTTCATTCGCACAACATGACCCTGCCAGCGTAGCGTTGCGTTTAATTCGCTAGACTATGTTGACTATAAGTTCATACAGCTCCATTAAATCTAATTCCAGTGCCGCCTCATCTGAATTTGTCATGGTGCATGCTTCTTCACCATATAAATAGGACGGGTACGATAAGTGACTTATAGAGCATCACTTTCATTTGCAGAGAGGACGAATTTGCTTTTCAATGCCTACTAGTACAAGTGGCATTTATTGGCTGAATTTCAACGCTGACGTTCTTTTGTGTTAATGCTGGGTCCCAAACACACGAAGTCCTTTACAATTTCCAAGTTATGGCGGCCACAGTGACATGGCTGTGCCGAATTTTTGCTTGATGACACCTACTTCATTTTGTCCTTATTCAGCATCAAATCCATCTTTACCGCTTCTTTTTCCACTTTGGAATAAGCAAAACTTATGGCACCGATGTTAAGGCCGAGTTATTAATATCACCAGCGTATTCCAGTAATTCACGCTCTCATAGATAATTGTTCCAGAACGCATAAGTTCTGCAGCTTGTATTATTGTATCCAGCTTCAAATTAAATAAGTCGCACGATAGGGAGTCATCACCGTCCAAAACCTCATATAGATTCGAACGGTCGGAAAGGTTCTTTCCAATTATGACTGAGCTGATGGTATGTATGCACAACGAAATTTTGCCGTACAAAACCGTTTAGCTTTGCGGGTAAACCAATCCAGACAAGCATCATATAGAAGCGACTTATCATGCTGTCGAAAGCGGCTTTAAAGTTGACGAAGAGGTTTGATGTGGTCATCAATCGTTCCCGACATGATCAGGCTAGTACGTTAATGTGCTTGTTGTCGGACCGTACCGGATATGCATCCGGCAAAGGACCATGAAAATCGATAACACTCCCCAAGGCGTTCGGCGAGTGTCCTTATCGCTACAACAACAACACAGCACAACAACAACAACAAGGTGATGTGCGTCTATTTTTTCCCGTTTTTTCCCAAATTTGGCGCATACTGAAATCATGTTTCCATCGGTACAAATTTTATATGTGATATTTTGACTTAGGTATCCCCATGTGAAGGAGTGAGACAGGAAAAAAACGTTTATCGAACACCCTAATCTTCATATGACTTTCCATACTTTCGACCTGCCGCTCAGAGTTATTTTGAAGTGTTAGTGCACCAGTGAAGTCACTTTTCTATCAGAAAAGGCACTAAGTGCTGGGGGGACATTCTCATCGCTCCAGTCGGTGCAGTTTGCTGAACTTAGATATTATGGACCCTTGCGTAGACATCGGCGCCAGACTAAAGAAGCATAGGGAAGTTGACAACTATCGTAATATAGGATCAAATGAGAAGCGTGTTGATTTAAAAGTAGCTCAACGTTTTGCCATGAAGTCTAAGGCTGGCGGAGAAGCCGTATCCTTTAGAGGAAGCATTCCACTTGCGTTTGTCCAGGTGCAACCCCAAGGTATTTTACTTTCAATGAAGAACTGAGGTGGTTCTAATTTGAATAGTTTATTCTCCTTGTGCAAGGCATCAAAACAATTTGTACAAGGCTGATAGATATACTTTGGATCACACTTATTTTATGAACCGTCGGGCATGTAGCATATATCATGCATCCTTCCGCTTTAGGCACTGCATAAACTTGTGAGCATAATCCTAGGACTTCCAGTGAACTTCTTTCGTCAAAACGGGCGACCCACAAGAGCTGGCATCTCCTATGGGCCACACTTAGCTCAGTTGTCGCTGCCAGCTCCAGAAAAATTTTTCTTCGATATAACTTGTGCAATACCAAGCAATGGACTTCCACCTGCCAACTATCCTGATTTGGTCATATTCAGCAACCTGTGTGAAGCTATATTTACGATGAAGACGAGAGATCAAACATCTAGTGATATATGGTTTTTGTAGAACGACACACAACGGGCTTATCTAGAATTAACATTTCTTCAGAGCTAACGAGATAAGAATTATATTTAATTTGGAATCGGCTAGAATGGTGTGGGAGAAGGAGTTGGAGTGGAAATGGGTGTTAGAGTTGGAGCTGGAGTTAGACTGGAGTTAAAGTGGGAGTTGGAGTGGGATTGGGAGTGGGAGTGGGAGTAGCAGTTATATGAGAGTGAGAGCGTCTTTTCATTTAGAACACTCATTTTTGTTTTATTATGTAAGTATGCATTAGAATGCTCTAGCACAGCTTCAGCAGATTCACAGTACGTATCTTTTCTCCTTTCGTTATTTTGCTATCACGTCCACATCACGATAGGAAATATATCACCTCCTTCCATTGCACATAATCATAAATCATTTAATATTCATCATTACCAACTCATCATCATAGATTTTGTCAACAACCAAAACGTAAACATAATTAGCCCAAAACGATTATTTAGCAATGTGTAAACGTTTAATAACGAACAACAAAAACAATAACAAATACATACACAAATATGTACAAATAATCATAAATATGGTTGAATGAATTTCCTAAACCACAATTGGCAGATGGTATGATGATCTCCCTGCCCTGCTAACAGGACGCTTCTTTCATTCCCCCAACGCAAATGCCACCGCGGCATTCGAACTCGCATTGAACTCTCAACATATCGTCCTATCTATTGTATTGGACGTTTACTTGTTTTATTTGTATTTGTACTTTGCTCGTCAAAGATTTATCAAAATTTTTGTTGCATTAAATGGCTTCACCTCTTAAGAGCGTAATGTACTCGGTATGGTCTTTGGATATAATATTTGAAATCCAAGCGGTTGGTAAGCGTGTTATTGTGAGGGTATCTGCAGAAGTAGCATCAGCATTGATAATTCTCTTATTTGTTCAAAGCAAATAATGTGCAACTTTTGTTGCAAGTTTATGTACGAACACATACGCAGTAGCCCTCCTTGCTATGATGGTCCATATACACGCTCTGAGTGAATTGTGTTCGGAATATTTGATATCTTGATTTCAATTTTGCCTGAGATTGGGATTTAATGCAGTAGTAAAGACTTTTTCAAGGCTCAAGTACATTTTTAATTGCCAAAAAATATGAAACTTGAATCGTCAGTCCCAACGAACGCTTACACTTTTGACTTGTCCGCGTGGAAAACTAACACGTTTCAGTCTCCTACGTCTTCCACGCGAGCAGTGTTAGTCTTCACCGCGAATAACTGAAATGAGACGTGTTTGTCTTCCACGCTAGCAACTGAGACGTGTTAGTTTTCCACGCGAACAACTGAAATCTCTTAGTCTTCCACGCGAGAAGCTGAAACGCGTTAGTTTTGCACGCCAGCAACGAATTGTACTAGTCTTTCCATTGGAACTAACACATGCTAGTCTTCCTTGGAACCGACGATATAACAGTCGAACTTTCCCATAATGAAATCCCAAACGGAAGGGAAATTACTAATTATATCGGCTGGTGAGTGGAATATCACTTTATTTAGGCTGCATTTTCAAAAACGCCCTATCTCAGAAAACTGTGGCATAAACCTTTAAGCCTTGTCGTGCCTAATTATAGAAAAATTTTAAAAGTGGCATGCCCAAATTAGAAGAAAGGTTCGCCCTAAAATCTTTCGGTAGATAGTTTGCCCTTTGTGTTTAGTAGAAAGTAGTCCCGGCTGCTTTTATCAAGAAATGTCCCCGTTAGGACCCCAAAATAGACTTAAAAATTATCGAGGATTACCTCAAATTGATCATCGGAATCATTCAAAAATGATCCGAAATATTCCCCAAAACCAACAACTTTGGATGACCTCCAATAATCTCAAAATGAGCCCGAAATGTCAACCAAAATGAGCCCGAAAATAGTCCCCCAAAAATAGCCCAAAAGAATAAAAACTTGTTTTCTTTCGCTCCACTACAAATAGAAATTTTTCGTAGTTTTTATTCTGCATGTTTCCCCACCCGACTATGACAAAGTAAGAATAGCAGTAACCAAATTAAAAAACCAACAAGACCGTGGACGCTGATGGATGGCCTGCGGAGCTATACAAATACGTCGGTGTAGAGTTGGCGCATGCCTCAATTTCTATGAGAAAGATTAAAGTCCACTGTGAATAGGCTGATTGGACCTTCTCAGTGCGGTTTCAAACCAGTTAAATCTACCGGAATTTGCACTATGCGCCAATTCATAAAAAAAACCAGAAAAAGAATTGACACACATCACCTGGTCGTCGATTTTAAAGCAGCCTTCGACATCACGAAACTAGCTGAGGAAGAGAAGAAGACCCATGCGTAAGGAACACAAAAGGGAAATATGGAGGAGAAGAAAAAGAGAAAGAAACAGGGACAAAAAACTATAATAGTACAGTATAGGTATAGGAAAGATTTACGAGGAACAGAGATCAAAGAGAAATGAAATTTGAAAAGGAAAAAGGGTAAGATTATTGAAAGAGAAAGGAACGGGTAAGAGAAAGGGACAATGTGAAGAAGAGAGCAAAAAGCCGAATTAAGCTGGGGATGTAATATATGTTCTAAAAATAAACAAGTAAGGAAGGCTAAGTTCGGGTGTAACCGAACATTACATACTCAGTTGAGAGCTATGGAGACAAAATAAGGGAAAATCACCATGTAGGAAAATGAACCTAGGTTAACCCTGGAATGTGTTTGTATGACATGTGTATCAAATGAAAGGTATTAAAGAGTATTTTTAGAGGGAGTGTGCCTAGTTCTATAGGTGGACACCATTTAGGGATATCGCCAAAAGGTGAACCAGGGCTGACTCTACAACTTGTTTGTACGGTATGGGTATCAAATGAAAGGTGTTAATGAGTATTTTAAAAGGGAGTGTGCCTCAGTTCTATAGGTGGACGCCTTTTCGAGATATCGCCATAAAGGTGGACCAGGGGTGACTCCAGAATTTGTTTGTACGATATGGGTATCAAATGAAAGGTGTTAATGAGTATTTTAAAAGGGAGTGGGCCTTAGTTCTATAGGTGGACGCCTTTTCGAGATATAGCCATAAAGGTGGACCAGGGGTGACTCTAGAATTTGTTTGTACGATATGGGTATCAAATGAAAGGTGTTAATGAGTATTTTAAAAGGGAGTATGCCTTAGTTCTATAGGTGGACGCCTTTTCGAGATATCGCCATAAAGGTGGACCAGGGGTGACTCTAGAATTTGTTTGTACGATATGGGTATCAAATGAAAGGTGTTAATGAGTATTTTAAAAGGGAGTGGGCCTTAGTTCTATAGGTGGACGCCTTTTCGAGATATAGCCATAAAGGTGGACCAGGGGTGACTCTAGAATTTGTTTGTACGATATGGGTATCAAATGAAAGGTGTTAATTAGTATTTTAAAAGGGAGTATGCCTTAGTTCTATAGGTGGACGCCTTTTCCAGTTATCGTCATAAAGGTGGACCAGGGGTGACTCTAGAATTTGTTTGTACGATATGGGTATCAAATGAAAGGTGTTAATGAGTATTTTAAAAGGGAGTGGGCCTTAGTTCTATAGGTGGACGCCTTTTCGAGATATCGCCATAAAGGTGGACCAGGGGTGACTCTAGAATTTGTTTGTACGATATGGGTATCAAATGAAAGGTGTTAATGAGTATTTTAAAAGGGAGTATGCCTTAGTTCTATAGGTGGACGCCTTTTCCAGTTATCGTCATAAAGGTGGACCAGGGGTGACTCTATAATGTGATTGTACGATATGGGTATCAAATTAAAGGTATTAATGAGGGTTTTTAAAGTTGTATATGTGAAGGCGTTTTCGAGATATCGACCAAAATGTGGACCAGGGTGACCCAGAACATCATCTTTCGGGTACCGCTAATTTATTTATATATGTAATACCACGAACAGTATTCCTGCCATGATTCCAAGGGCTTTTGATTTCGCCCTGCAGAACTTTTTCATTTTCTTCTACTTAATATGGTAGGTGTCACACCCATTTTACAAAGTTTTTTTCTAAAGTTATATTTTGCGTCAATAAACCAATCCAATTACCATGTTTCATCCCTTTTTTCGTATTTAGAATAGAATTATGGCATTTTTTTTAATTTTTCGTAATTTCGAAATCGAAAAAGTAGGCGTGGTCATGGTCGGATTCGGCCATTTTTATACCAATGCAAAGTGAGTTCAGATAAGTACGTGAACTGAGTTTAGTAAAGATATATCGATTTTTGCTCAAGTTATCGTGTTAACGGCCGAGCGGAAGGACAGACGGTCGACTGTGTATAAAAAACTGGGCGTGGCTTCAACCGATTTCCGCCCTTTTTCACAGAAAACATTGTCGTCCTAGAATCTAAGCCCTACAAAATTTCACAAGGATTGGCAAATTTTTGTTCGACTTATGGCATTAAAAGTATCCTAGACAAATTAAATGAAAAAGGGCGGAGCCACGCCCATTTTGAAATTTTCTTTTATTTTTGTATTTTGTTGCACCATATCATTACTGGAGTTGAATTTGACATAATTTACATATATACTGTAAAGATATTAAATTTTTTGTTAAAATTTGACTTAAACAATTTTTTTTAAGTGGACGTGGTCATTCTCCGATTTTGCTAATTTTATTAAGCATACATATAGTAATAGGAGTAACGTTCCTGCCAAATTTCATCATGATATCTTCAACGACTGCCAAATTACAGCTTGCAAAATTTTTAAATTACCTTCTTTTAAAAGTGGGCGGTGCCACGCCCGTTGTCCAAAATTTTACTAATTTTCTATTCTGCGTCATAAGTTCAACTCGCCTACCAAGTTTCCATCGCTTTATCCGTCTTTGGTAATGAATTATCGCACTTTTTGTGTTTTTCGAAATTTTCGATATCGAAAAAGTGGGCGTGGTTATAGTCCGATTTCGTTCATTTTAAATAGTGATCTGAGATGAGTGCGCAGGAACCTACATACCAAATTTCATCAAGATACCTCAAAATTTACTCAAGTTATCGTGTTAACGGACGGACGGACGGACGGACATGGCTCAATCAAATTTTTTTTCGGTACTGATGATTTTGATATATGGAAGTCTATATCTATCTCGATTCCTTTATACCTGTACAACCAACCGTTATCCAATCAAAGTTATTATACTCTGTGAGCTCTGCTCAACTGAGTATAAAACGTTATCTCCCCCATTTACCGCTAATACTAAAAAACTTTACCAAACCGCAGGTATTCGGCATAAAAAGTTATTTAACTATTTTCTCTCCATATAAATTACAAAATAAATCACTAAATAGACGAAGGTGAGAAAACGCCCCTTGAGCTCAAATGACAAGTGAAAGGGTGCAATGCGGTCAGTTTAACAAATTGAGACATTTTAATGGATTTATACGCTACCAAAAGTGCATAGCAACATTCACATATACATATATATATTTAAATACCTGGAAGCAAAAAGTCTGTTGCTGTTTTCATTGCTGCCAAACAATTTGATTAATTTACAGGGCAAACGAAAATAACACAACAACTTAGAGGACATACAAACCAAGACAGCGCTAAAATCAAATTCACGACTAAATAAAAGTAATTGTGAACAATTGCAACGAGTCACGTGAGTTTTGTACTTTATTTAAATTTAACAATTTAAGGGGGGAGGGAGCATAAATAAATTTAGTTTAGAAATACTTTGGATTTGCGGAATTCATGTGCTTTTCGCTTTTTGTTGTTGTTTATTTAATTTTGATTCAAAGTGGCTATCAGCAACCTTCTTCCAAGGGAGGGCAGACGTCAGTTGTAATAAATACTCGTTGTTTAGTGCATTTGAATTTTCCTTAAAAGCGCATGTAGCCGATTGTTGAAGGCGATAATTTTGACTGAAAATAAATGGAAATCAGCAGCGAATTGAACACTTGAAAAATTGCATTCAAGTGAAACAAAAACAAAAACTATTTTAGAATACAAAATACACCATAGGGTGTTGTTGCTTGATTTTCAAGCTTGTCGAAATAGATTCGCTGATATCCTTAACCCCCTGCTGCTAATCACGATCTACATGCCTTGTGTAGCTCGCTATTTACCGAGAAAGTTCTGAAGTGTTTGCTCCTCACATCGCTATACCATTGTCGTCGTACCAGTTACGAGGTGCTTTACGAGTTTTTGATTTTGCCTGGAGATAAGAGTTGGCGTGAAGTGTAAGAGGGGGCCATTACTTTTTACTACTTACTGCCATTTCAAAGGAAAGGGAAAGGAAAAGCGAAATGGGAAGGGGAGAGTTATAGGTAAAGGTTGGTAGTATGGGAAAGGGAAAGGGAAGGGGAAATGGAATGCAAAAGAGAGAAAATGGGTAGGAAAAGATATAAGGATAGGTTGGAAGTATGGAAAAGGGGAAAGGGAAAAGGAAAGGGAGTACAAAAGAGTGAAGGAGTGTGGTGGAGGGTGAGTGAGGGGAAGGAGTAGGGAGTAGGAATTGGAATAGAAATAGGAAAAGGATTTGCAATAGAAATAGGAAGAGGAATAGGAAGAGGAATAGGAATAGAAATAGAAATTGGAATATGAACAGGAATAGGAATAGTAATAGGAATAGGAATAGGAGTATGAATAGGAATAGAAATAGAAAGAGGAATAGGAATAAAAATATAAATAAAAATAGGAATAGGCATAGTGATAGGAATAGGAATAGAAATAGACATAGGAATAGAAATAGAAATAGGATTAAGAATAGGAATAGAATTGGAATAGGAATAGGAATAGAAATACGAACAGGAATAGGAATAGGAGTAGAAATAGAAATAGGAATATGAACAGGAAGGAGTATGAATAGGAATAGAAATAGAAAGAGGAATAGGAATAGGAATAAAAATATAAATAAAATAGGAATAGCATTGTGATAGGAATAGGAATAGAAATAGGATTAAGAATAGGAATAGGAATAGAAATAGAAAGAGGAATAGGAATGGGAATAGAAATAAAATAAAAATAGAATAGGAATAGGCATAGGGATAGGAATAGGAAAAGGAATAGGAATAGGAATAGAAATAGGAATAGGAATAGGAATAGGAATATGAACAGGAATAGGAATAGGAATAGAAATAAGAACAGGAATAGAATAGGAATAGGAATAGGAATAGGAATTGGAATAGGAATAGAATAGGAATAGGAATAGGAATAGGAATAGGAATAGGAATATGAATAGGAATAGAATAGGCATAGGGTGATAGGAATAGGAATAGGTACAGGAATAGGAATAGGAATAGCAATAGGAATAGGAATTGGAACAGAAATTGGAATAGGAATCGAAATAGCAATAGGGATAGGAATAGGAATAGAAATAGAAAGAGGAATAGGAAAAGGAATAGGAATAGGAATAGGAATAGTAGTAGGAATAGGAATAGGTATAGAAATAGAAATAGGAATAGGCAAAGGGATAGGAATAGGAAAAGGAATGGGAATAGGAGTAGGAATAGGAGTATGAATAGGAAAAAGGAGGAAAGATATGGAAAAAGTGGAAGAGGAATGGAAAGGGTACTGGAAGCGATGTACTGGATGTGGGAGAGGAAAGGGAAACTTATAGCGAAATTTAAAGATAGCGGAGTAGGGAAAGAATAAAAAAGTAGGAGGAGAAGAGGAGGAGCAAGAGATAATGGGAGGGATACTGGCCTTTTGAAATTTTATTTACAGTTTTTGAGTAACCGGACATCAAGCAGGATAACATTTAAAAGGAATGTTGGTAACTTTTATAAAATGCATACGACTGACTTAAATATGAATTTATTAATGTATGTATGTATTAAATTATATACTTGACTGTTTACTACAAACATGGAATGACATATTTACAAGAAAAAAAGGGCATTTTCACTTTGAACGCAAATATTTACTTAAATTGATTCTTTATTTGAATAATAACAAACAACACAAAACAAACACTTGATGAATTCAAAAGAGCGCATATACCAAATGTAAGGTAGAACAATAAAAAAAAATCTTACAATAAAAAGCAAATATTGGTATGAGAATTATGAGCTCTTGCGCAGCAGCACTAAACTAGGAGCACTCGGGGTTTTGGTATAGTGAATGAATGCCTCAAGGGGGCTGAGGTATAAGAAAAATGCTGTAAATATACATACAAACATACTACATATGTACGTACGTTTGTTTAGTAGGTAATTTTGATAATGATTTTATTGGCACAATTGCCCGCTTAGCTGTTTGATATGACGCATGAATGCCCGAGTTGCGAACTGTGAGCTTGTAAACGGTGTGAATTTCGAATTGCGGTATAAAGGTAGATCTTATAAATGTTTTCAACTGTATACACATACATATATAGGTAAATACTCGTATGCATTGATCGATGTACTCGCATATTTAACAAATTTTAAGACCTTTTCTTACTTGAGACTTATAAAATCATAAAAAAAATTAAGTATTGAATGAAGTCGTCCCGCAAAAGTGGCAGCTGCAATGCCCACTCGACGCTCAGTGTTTAGCTCGACAGGATAGCAACAATAACAACTACGTACACACATATGTATTTACATTCAATGTTTAACTACTACAAATAATAGCGGATTGCATGAAAGCGACAGCCCAACGTCGGGCTTAGGGGTACTGGAAAGCACAACGCAAAAAAAGGAGCAAAATAAACTGTGTAAACGCCAATTACAAGCAATAAACAAAAGTTACAAAACAGTAATACATACGCAATACAGAATTACCCACCAGAAAGTTGTCGTCTTATATTAGGCGAGAATCATTGATCAAGCGGTTTATAAGTAAATAAAATAAGTAAGGACCGAGGCCGAATACTTTATACCTTTCATGAATGGGGCTGAACAATAATCTTATCCCAGTCGTAATATCTAAATAATCGGCTGTGTAATATATGAAATATACCGCTGCCAACCATGGCTCCCCACTTGTTGTCATTTTCACCACGAATACCAACTCCAACGCACATTATGAAAACTTTTTTTTTGTTATTTCCAAAGCAAAACAAAAATATGTTACTCTTTCTTCTACAATGAGTGTAAATGAAACAAGATGATCTTAAATTATCCAAAAAATGACAAACCAAACAGCTGTTAAAAATGAAATTCGTAATCATAAAATCTGAGGTAAAACATGTTAAAAGTGTTGCTAAATTTTTGGTAAAACTTGGAAATTTATGATATTTATTCCGACAAAAGTAATTGTTTTTATATTTTCAGGTATGCTTGATTAAAAGCATACATTTTGCTTTTGCCCTGCTTCAAAATATGATGACGACACAAATGGATTGTGAATGACCAGAAAATATTTGCATATTCATCCCTACTTTTTCCTTGCAGGCTGCAGCAAAGAAAATGGTTTCCCTGTCCACACAAGTTTGATCTAAGAAGGTTGGGGTCAGTCCTGAATATACATTAAATTCCACCCAGCCTGCCGGCCCTTTGTAAAAGTTTATGACGTTGCTTAATCCTAGCTCTTATGCGAACGTTGAATTTTACAAGTACGTGGAATATATTGGGGATCGGGGTTGCGAGATTTTTGCGTTTGTTGTACATATAAGAATGGAAAGGTAAAGACGCTGCTGGGCACGAGAAACCAGACTATTTGGGGGAGTATTCAAATTATATTAGTTAATTTAATTTTATTTTATTTTAGTTTTATTTTATTTTATTTTATTTTCTTTTATTTTATTTTATTTTATTTTATTTTATTTTATTTTATTTTATTTTACTTTATTAAATTTTGTTTTCTTTTATTTTATTTTATTATATATTAATGTACTTATTTTTTATTTTATTTTATTTTATTTTATTTTATTTTATTATATTTTAATATGCTTAATGTTTTTTATTTTTATTTATTTTATTTTATTTTATTTTGTTATTTTACTTTTAATTTAATTTAAGTTTATTTGATTTCAATTTACATTATTTTATTTTATTTAATTTTATTTCATTTTACTTTGTTTTATTTTATACTATTTAATCTTATTTTGCTTTTTTTATTTTATTTTATTTTATTTTAATGTAATTTACATTATTTTACTTTATTTAATTTAATTTTATTATATTTTATGTTATGTTATTTTGTTTTATTTTAATATCTTTTATTTTATTTTGATTTATTTTATTTTATTTAAATTTCCATATTTTTCTTTTATCTTATTTTAATTAACATTATTTTATTTTATTTCACTTTATTTTATTATGTTTTATGTTATTTTGTTTTATTTAATTTTTTTTTATTTTATTATATTTTATGTTATTTTGTTTTATTTTATTTTAATTTATTTTATTTTATTTTGGTTTATTTTATTTTAATGTATTTTATTTTACTTTTTATTTAATTTAATTTTATTTTATTTCAAATTATCTTAATCGAATGTACCTAAATTTAAATTTCTTCTTGTCACACTTATGCTGCTACAATCACAAATATTTTATAGGCTGCACAGTGTTTCGTGTAGAACAAGCTAGCTGGACAAAAACAAGAAAAGTGTAATGAGAAATGAAAGAAAACAAACAAAATAACGGGATTTTTGCTTTTTTTGATATTTTTGCTCATATATATTGAGTAATTGAAGTAAGAAGGCAGGAGTGGCCGTAAAATGCATTGATTAATTTGCAAAATTCTTGTTGAATATTAAGATTCATATTTCTTTTAAGTGAACACTTTTACATAATTTTTTTGATGGATTCTAAGCTCGAAGGTAAGTAAAATTTTTTAATAGTAATTCTTTCACAATTAGAGTATTTTCAATATATTTAACATTCCGTTATTAAGAAGAAAAGGTATTTTTTCCCTATATTTTTAACTTTAGGGACAAAAAAGTTACATACATCCGCGGACATCCGGGCTTAATTTTACATATGTTATAGTCGCAAGTATTCTCTAATAGTCGAAAGAAAAAACCATTGAGAATTCTTTGCACATCTATTTTTAATTTTTTTTTGTAGATTTAGTTATCTCTACATATCAAATAGGATGTATGTACGTACCAGCTGCGACGAGATATTTGAACCTTTAAAGCTGATCCACAAACGGCAAAACCAATTTCCTGGTACAGGGAACAAACACGTAGCCATAAAACATACAAAAATAAACGCGCAAGGTCAACAAGAGCATACCAAAAGCAAAAAGGCGAAGATCATTGACTTCAACCTGCCACAACCTACCGCACCAGTCACCAAGGCATAAAAACAGGTACATACAATGGATTGATGAAGATAAACCAAAACCAGGTTTCGGCAATACCAATGACGGCAACACTGCTCGTAGGTTTTTCGAAAATTCTGAGGCTAGTGCTGAGATTACGGGATTGGATGTAACGTTCATCAAAAGATTCGACACTCTCCTTCGCGCATTAGCATCTGGGTACAATATAAATATCCAAAGATTTGAAAAATTTGCGGTCGAGACTAAAAAACTATACATAGATCTCTATCCATGGTTTAATATGCCTGTTACAGTTCATAAATTTTTAGTGCATAGTACTGATATTATAAAATCAGCAATTTTACCTATTGGTCAACTTTCCGAGGAAGCACAGGAAGCCCGTAACAAAGATTTGAGACGATTCAGGGATTATAACACACAAAAGCAGACGCGTGAAGCCACGAATAGAGATCTTATGAATATGTTGCTTATAACATCGGATCCTTTAGTTAACAGTTTTAGGGAGATACCTAAGAAAACATTTAAAAGTCTGACTTCAGAAGTCCTAAATTTACTGTCCCCCGATAATGTTGAGGAGTCAATAAATACCCCAGTTGTTTCAAGCTTTCACGGTAGTGTTGCTGATGTTCATGACTATTCCACAAGTGACTCATCCAATGAAAGTGATGATAGCGAATAATAACATAATTATAAAAGATAACCTACCCTATAACTTTTTGTTGCATCAGGTTTTATTCAATTTAAATCTATTGTCTTTTCTACTTTGTATGATACTTTACTTTTAAGTTTTTGTAATAAGTAATTTTGACATAATTAATTTAATTATTTACATTGTTATTATTATTATTGTAATTTCACTTTTACATTCCTGACTGGTACTATAAAATAATTCTGTAAAAATTGTAGTGCCAGGATAAATACTCAAATAATTACAAAATATGTATGTACATATGTACAGTCACTCATATAAATAAGTAGACACCCCTTTTTGGACAATTCTTACAATTTTCGCTTTCGCAAATTTATTTTAACTAATTTCCCATAAGAAAATTTGTCACGATCTATAACAAAAACTAAATTATATTTAAAAAATTCGACGAATTTTCATAAAAAATTTTATTTTTTTTCCGAATTTTTAGAATTTTTTAGAGTATTGAGATTTGTATTCCATTCAATTTAAGTACAATAAAGTAATATTCTTAACTCCTTTAAATTTTTTTGGATCTATGTCACTTATTCACATGAGTTACTGTATATGAAATAAGCAAATATATGCATATGAAGTAAAATTTTGGAAAAAAAAATAAAAAAAAAGAACATATGGCTGAAAAAAATGACGTAGTTGTAATAAATTACTGCATGTGAAACGGGAAATCTCATAAAATAATTTTGTCCAGCTAGCTTGTTCTACACGAAACACTGTGGGCTGTCTTGTTTTGATTTCGAATTCAAAACACATTGCGATCATTATTATTAGCAATATAGTAGTATTACATATATGGTCTAGATGTATATTAGATATCTGCCAAAGTTTTTGAAATATTTTATTTGTTGTATTTTGAAATTTTTGATTAAAAATAAATATTTAATAAAAGGTATTAAAATTATTTCGGTTATTTGATAATGTGGCAGCCCTGCCTTGCTGTCACTCCCCCGAAAGTATGCAATTTTTTTATTAGAGGGGTGAAGCTATACGCTTTCCCATATGTTGCTTTTGAATAAGTGTGATAAGGATGGGAAATCACATGTACACGAAAAACGTATTTCACACTGGATAATATAGGCACCTAAATATACCCGCCCACCAAATTTTTATCAAGATATCTCAAAAATTGATGGACTAGTTTGCATACAAACAGACAGAAGAACATGGCTAAATCAACGCAGCTCTTCATCATGATCATTTCGGTATACTTATGGGTGGGACTGTCTATTTTCCTTTAAGGACTTACAATTTTGAGATTCGGGACTAACTCAATACGCCATTTCATTTTCATGAAAGGTATAAAAAGGAGTTTGTAAGGCCTCCGAACGGAGAAGTGCCAGTTATTCCCTCGACAATTAATAGGGTTTAATTGATATGAGTGCAATCAGACACCAAATCAATTAATGGATAATGGATACGAACGAAATCGGAAAAATATTTCGGAAAATAAATAAAGGGAAAAAATATAACGGTAACGAAACGAAAACTAAATCTAAACAACATGAAGGAGAAAGAAGAGGGAGAGAAAACATCAAAAATATTATGACGATAAGGATGTAGATTATTATAACGGAGGAGCGGGATAGAAAGAAAAAGAAAGGAAACGAAGAATGGAGAGAAGATGAGAGATTAAGTGGATAAAAACCTGTAACGAAACAGGAACAGTGACCAAAAAAACCGGGTCTGAAACCGGAAAAACTAGAGAAACTGGGACAAATAGCGGAACCGAAATCCTAACAGAGACTGAAACCGAATCCAGAGCCGAAACCAGAATTAAACTGTTATGAGACCGAAACTGGAGCTAACTTTCTCTGAGAAACAAGTGTACGTGCACAGGCCAGGCTTTATTTAAAGCTAAGATTACACCTTGTTTTAAGGGTATTCAATCAGCGGAGTTATTTGTGCTTCCGGCGTATTCTATTAATTTAAAATCACTTTAATTTACAATCAACGATGCTCTGCTTATTTCTTTGTAATCAAATTTAGTTCCTTTTTTGTGATTGTAAAATTTATAATTTACAATCAACAATTGATATCAAATTTATTTTATTGTTATTGTTATTGTAGAATTTGCAATCTAAAATCAATGCACAATCAAATATTGCAATTAAATTAATTTTTTTAAGTAATTGTAAATATTACAATTTACAATCAACGTGATTGCAAGGAATTTAGAGAGGCAATTATATACGATGATTGCAATCGTCCAGTATGTAATCATTGCTATGCATACTTGCAATTAATTAGGCTTCAGATACACTATATAGGCGTACCAAAATTATTGCTTTTTGATATTGTTTGCAATAACAATTTTTGTAAAATAAATGATTGTGGCCGAGACGTGCTTGCAATCAATGCTTATAGCGGAAAAGTGATTGCAATCGCATGCATGCAAATTGTTTTAGATCGTAATATTTATTTAATCAATGATTGTACAATCGACGATTGTAACAAATCTCGATTGCGATCAAATGCTCACAAGTGATTTAGTTTGCAATTTAAATGAAAAAATAAAAAATACAGTAACATATGATTAAAATTTAATTTTACCTCAATAGTTATTGTATTTTGTGATTACAATCAAATTGGATTGAAATACTTTTATTTATAATCGCTTACACTATTTTATATTGGGCACGTATATATGTAAAAACAACATGTGCATTTATGGATTTTGTGAGAACATGTTATATACCATGTAATATGTATGTATGTATATATCTTAATTTAAAAATAAGAGACTTTGAAAAAACAGAGCAACGCGGCAGGCGTTACACCCCTTCCTAAAATTATTTGCAATAATTATATAGTGGCGCTATTGTTTTGTAAAAAAAGAGCGCATGCGGCGGCAATTTAATTGCGGGTTTTCATTTGAGTTGCACTAACAACAAATCTATGTTTTGAAGCCTATAAAAATAAGTTCACATATTTATTGAAGTGAACTTTTTTTCCAGAAAAAAAAATACATGAAAGTTCTTCTGTTTTATCTGGTTTTCGGGGTCTTTATATTGAAAAAGTCCTGCACCTACACAAATTATCCAAAGGTTAAAAGTTTAGTTTAAGGCCTCTAAACCTGACGAAAAATATACGCTTTCATAAAGGAAAGCACAAGATTAAAATTGAAAACTCATCGGTTATCTCTTCGCAGCTACAACAGATATCTTTATACAAGTTCATAATGGCTTATAATAGAAAAGCTATCGATTTGTTATCAAATAAATAAATCAAAATGTTGCCGATGTGTTATCGAAAAAATATTGAGTCGCTATAGAAAAGTTGTCGATAAGCTATCGAAAAAATATCGATTTTTTATCGAGAGGTTACTTTTTAACAAAAAATATCGATTTTTTATCGAAAAAATATGTTTAACAGCGAGTAGCTATCGATAACTTAAGAATCGATAACATCGATTTGTTTTGCTTGCAAAATATTCGTATTTTGTGTGAAACCGTAACCTGCAGCACGCGTATTTAACAGTATGCTAAGTGCCGTTTTTAGATAACTCTTTAAATTGAAAATATCGATTTCGCAATTTATTATTTGCTATTTCTGGTTGTAAGTGAAGTACGACTAACTACAGCTATATCTAGTTGGCAATTTAGAAGAACAAACCGATAACAAATAAGCAAGGAATTATCAAATTCGAATTTTGACTACTTTCCTCTCTGCATTTGGATATGTTTAACTGTTATTGTTTCTTTTTATCGCATTTCCGGCACTTTCGAGTCAACTTTTGGTTTCTTTGTATCTGTTTTTCAGCTTCTCTTAGACGCGGGCCTACGCCTGCAGTATCCTCATTCTACACATCCCTAGCATTATGGTACATATCTAATTAGTTATCATAGCGATTGCAATTTTTTTCGTATTTGCGCTGCCATTTGTTGTTGCAATATTTTTAATAATCATCACCATCTCATATTCCCTCCAGCCAAGTCATCATTATCGCTTGCTGTGCACTTGAAAAACAAAAAACGCGCAGCAAATAAGGCAACCAAAAAGCAACAAAAAAATGAACTCTATAAGTACTATATTAAATGAATAAAAAAAAGCTGCAAAAATGGCTCTCTTGAGCAGTAGGAAAAAATATTCCAATTTTAGGCTGACTTCACTAATACAAACGCAGTTAAGTATACACATATGTATGTATGCATTGTCTGTGTATATAAATGATTAAGCATGCTTACAGGCACCCTACTTATTTCATTGACCCTGTAACTGTAACAAGTCCTCGCAGGGGTCCATCCGGATGCGGGCACATCGACGGGGTGTATGTGCTTAAAACAACCCCTTCTTTATACATATGTATGTATGTTGCATGTTTGTATCTCACCATTGCGACACCCAACTGTTTCATAAATCTGTGGCTGCTATAGCAATGCAATGTCAGCGCTGATACCAACGCTCTGTCGCTTGTGGGTCATTCGAAATTGAGATTGTATAAATTTTGTTTCCAACCTCGTTTTGTAGCACATTAACGGTCCAATTGCCGTAGGCCAAAATGGTTGCCTTCGTACTTAAATGTTTATGAGCGTGTGTGTGTGTGCATATGCTTGTCTGCACTTTGTCCTTGTGTGCGCATCCCTGCACTGAGCACCCATCACCCTGCAGCCTTCGCATCATCTAAAGGTGCGCATAATATGAATAGCGCTGCTAGATGAGAGAATGGCTAAAGCGGCTGCTGTCATTACTTCGATATTCACTGGCTTAAGGCCTTAAAAAAATGAATATGTCGATAAAAAATGAAATACCCAATATAAATAACAACAATTTGTATTAAATAAATTTTGCTTTTGTGCAACATACACGTTTTACCAACATACATCTTTATTAGGCGTGCGGGTTGTTATTATACCTTTCATGAACATGAAATGGTATATTAACTTTGGCCCGATTTTTGTAACGTTGAAAAATATAGAAGATAGACTCACCATTAAGTATACCGAATTGATCAGGGCGACGAACTGAGTTGATATAGCCATGTCCGTCTGTCCGTCCGTCCGTCTGTCCGTCCGTCTGTCTGTTTGAACGCAAACTAGTCCCTCAAATTTTGAGATATCTCAATGAAATTTGGTACAAGGATGTATTTTTGTATTATATTAGACATTTGTCGGATCCAGTAGGATCGGACCACATAACATTCCTGCCGCAATTCAGAAAGTATAAACGTGAAACTCAGTGATATATATTCTAATATATCATAGAAGATATCCTGAAAAATCACTTTGATCGAGCTATATATAGTATATATCCCATACAACCGATCGTTCAGATAGAAAGATTTTTGGCAATTTCTCCCTTAATTTCCAATATAAAAACGTGAAACTCGGTGATATATATTCTAATATATCATAGAAGATTTCCTGTAAAAATCATTTCGATCGGAGCTATATATAATATATATCCTATACAACCGATCGTTCAGATAAGGGGATTTTTTGTCATTTTTTATTTTATATTTATCGTAAAAATCGTTTAGGTATGTACTGTTCACTATATATTTCTTATCTTATACATCCGATTATTTGGAGATTACGAACGGGATAAGATTATTGTTCAGCCCCATTCATGAAAGGTATGAAGTCTTCGAAACAGCCGAAGACAGTCCCGTGCTTACTTGTTTTTCCTTGTTTTCTGGAACTGTAGCATACAAATAGGCGGTAAAAGGCTATGATGGATGATCTCAATGATTAGCATAAATGGGTGAATTTTGTTGTTTTTGTAAGGGGATGTTAGAGTAATTGGCGCTGGTGTTATTAAAAACACTGAAGCTTATGAAATGAACATTTACCACTGATCTCAGTTCCACAATAGAACATAAATATACATACATACATATGTATGTGTTAGGGATGCCACGAAGCCACTTAAAAAAAATTCTCAAGGACTAATAAACTAAAAAATACTGACACATCACTTAAGTAATAATATGGAGTCGCAAAGTACGAAAATAAAAAAAAATAAAAAATAGGCGTTGCGCCGCCCCTTATTTAGGTAATCACTCTGTAATACTATTGAAATTTCGCAGAATCACGATTATTGGTATTATATATAGATCTGAGGAAAATCGCTAACGTCAACGTAATTTTTTTGTTTGCTTTAACCATTAGGTTAGGTTGGGTGGTAGCTTCCCTGATAGGGAGAAGCTCACTTGGACAACATGAAGGTCCGTTGTGATACCACATATAAAAAACTAAAATAACGATGACGTAGATATAACTACTTAGAGAATCGTTGGGTAGCAACGATAAAGTTCCGAATGATCCCGATCTCAACGTTGGATAGCTCCTCGGGAGATGCAAGTGAGTCGCGACCGAAATACTTTCGCCTAGTTCTGGCAAAAGCTGGGCAATCAAGCATAAAGTGATTTGGTGATTCCACTTCATCATCCTCATACAGCTGCAGCAGGATGGAGTTTCCAATATATTGATACGTACCGCATGGATACCCATGGGACAGTGCCGTGTGAAAACCCCAATGACCATTGATAGGTGAGCCTTAGTGAACCTAATTATTTCAGCAGACCTCCTGCCATCCACTTTCGGCCAGAAAGATCTTGCTACCCTGCAAGACGTAGTGTCCGCCCAACGTTTTCTGAGCTGACTCAAGACCCAGCTACGGAAGAGAAGTCCACAGGTGGCTAGCGGAATCCCGAAATCCCTCAGTACTCTACGCTGGCACTAGGAAGATTTCCCACGTATGCAAAAAGTAGCCGAGGCGCATACGGTAACGCATCACTCAACCTAATAAGTTCATCGCCGTTCAGATGTTGCCTTCGCACTTTAAATACGTTAACAGCGTCAGATGCAACTGGTACACTCCTTGCGTTGGTGTCATTCGTCTGATACCTATCTCACACTCCATTTGGGCAGTCAATAGACTCATATAAATAACTTAATTTAGATTATTTATTAATTACTATATATAGATATTAGCTAGGCTTAGTACAAGCTGTAAGAATAAATAAATAAATAAATCTTCATCCGGTTCAGTTGTACCGATTCGGGCCTAAGACATCCGCTTGACAGTTACGCAGAATATCACTATGGCTCGGGACCCAGATAATCTTAATTGTAAAATAATTCGATGCAATCGCAAGTGAGGTCAGGTACTCCCAGACCACCCTCAATCGCACTAAAGTTGAGCTCAAGGCCTTTATAGCCGCTTGGCTATCAGAGTAGATGTTAAATTCCCTAACCGTAGTAGCAGTGGATAGCATTTCATCCACCGCTTCCTGAATCTCAGCAACTTCCGCTTGGAATACACTGCAGTGATCAGCCAACTTAAACGGTACATTTAGCTCTTGACAAAAGACCGCCAACCTTTCCGTCCAACTTCGACCCATCCGTGAACAAGTTAACCGGTCCCAATCCCCAGATAATTCCTATTACCCACTCCTCCCATCGGGGGAATGACTGGGGTAAAGTTTGCATAGGGAGCGGTTATCGGCATGCAATAGTCCGTCCTGTCCGGGATTAAGTCGAAACTAGTAAGAAAGCTAGAGTGTCCAAAATCAGAAAGCATATAACCCATATCACGAATCCTGAGGAACGACCGGGCCGCGGCTGCCTTTCCCGCAATATCTACTGGATGTATATTCAGCATGACATTCAGTGCCAAGGTAGGTGTTGTTCTCAGAGCGCCACTGATACCAATCAGCGCCGTCCGTTGCACTGACACTAACATTTTGGAGGTGCTCGCCGTGTCCAGTGCTTTCCACCAGACCAGCACCCCATAGAGCAGAATCGGTTTGACCACCATCTCATAAAGCCAGTGTACTACTCCTAGCGAGAGCCCCCATCTCTTTCCGATAGTTATGCGTCGGAAGGTTCGGGTTTCAATAACGCATCAACTCCAGTATTTTCTCCGGCTGAGAGGGCCTGGCAAGCAACCACACTCGGGCCGTCGGTCGAAGGGGGAGATCCGTCCGTTCCACGACCTCGAGTCTGGCTCCCCTCCAGACCTCCCCAACCAAAGAAATTATTTTCTTAAAGATACAGGCCCACCGCTCGTCAGCACAAGTAATCAATCTAAGTCCATGATACCACTTCGAATTGTGAAGTTCCGTTTTGGAACTTCTTCAAAAAATTGTTCTTGAATATTCTCGTGCGCACTCTAATACATGCCCGCTCCAATCAAACACCAAAAATACTGATTTTGTAGTTTTAGTTCACTTTGTTTTTATTTAAGTCAGTTTTAGTATATATTATTTATTAAATTTAGCTTTGTAGTATACTAAGTAGTTTTTAGTTATTTTCACTAGACTTAGTTAGTTCTTAGTTCGTATAATAATATTTTAGTTTTAGCTTTTTCTTGCACGCACTTCGTTCAACATTACAATAGTGATGGCCGCCTTTTCTTTTTTGCCGACCTCCCCGTTTCTAACTTGTTTCAACACCTGTTGTCCATTCACAATAGACAACAGGGTTGCACCAAGTGGGAAACAGGGTGAGATCATAAGGCTGCTGTAACAGCATGGCCGCGGACCTGGGCTCTCCATAACAGCGGTCATATAGGCCGCTGATATGGCGCTGGCGAACCACGGCCACTCCTCTCGGGAGATGGCACCATCCTCCCTACTCCTATCCAGGACCCCGAGGGTCATGGAGCCCGCTCGTTTAGCGAGATTGCGTCCCCACCTCCTCGGGCCCTTTTTTCGTTGAGGCATTCCGTTCATCCGACTTTTGCCGCTTCCTAGCCCCCAGACCCTGCTGCTCACCCGCATCGTTCGACACCGATGTGTAGTCGTCGCAAGCTACGACGCTCCTGGCCCACTCCAGTGTCCGGCAATGCTTCTCAGAAATCTGAGCTGCATTCCTTTCGCCGTGGCGCTCCAAGATCTTCTCAGCCAGGCGCCGATCACCCAGAGCTTCTCTATGCGGCGTCGATCGCCTACCTTTCCTGGCGGGCATCGACCCCAGTGCTCCCGTTGGGAAAGCTCCTCGCGACAGGGCTTCCTTACTGGTGCTGGGCTGGTCCGTCGCATTCGCCGGACCTCTACCTTTCCCAGCCACAGCCCGATATGGGCCTGCATTGGGTGTCGGTTTCGACACCCCTCCACTACCCGAACTACCCGTACCTACGGGGTATGAAACCAAACCCCTGCGCTGATCCGTCTCATCAGCCCTTTTGATCCGCCGGAAGCTTTCCCGGCTGCCAGCGACCTGCTTCGGAGCGCTCTCCGCACCTGTCGCGTCCTTCGCACCATGACGACCTTCGCCGTCACTCCTATCCTTCCTTTTTGTTTGTCTGCGTGTCCATTCTAAGAAGTCCCCCCTCAAGGCCGCTATCCGGAGCCGATTGTTTAGTCGCCGTTCAACGGTCCCGTGGTTATCTATGCTGCGCAGGAGGCCACGCGAGGGTTGACGCATTACCTTATGGGTAATGCGTTCAGAGCCAGAGCGGACGCAAAGCGAGAAAACTTTCAACCGTACTTACACCATCAACTTAACGGCGACGGAGCCGGAACGTAGGTACCTTGAGGCCCGCCATGGTTTTAACGGAACGTGGGCAGGTACAACATTAGCCTACCAGCCGTTTCGATAGGGTTTCACCCCGACCTACTAAGGTGGCAGAATACCGCACCTACCAGCCCAAAGTCATCAATTCCCAAACAAAGTCCAAATCAAAGTCCCTAACAATCCAGTTCGTCACTGTTGTGTGCCGATCTTGACCCTTAACAGGTTCCTCCCTCCCCTGAGCTCGGCACAATGACTCAGGGGTGCGGGTTTTATCGAGTTTTCCTCTCTAGATCCGCCATTATCAGTAGAAGCAGGGGCACCTCGTGCAGGACGTGATACTAATCACGTGTGACAATTCGTCACTATGGCCGGTCTAAGACTGATACCAGTCCTGATCCAGAGCCTGGAACCACGTATGATATCCAAGCCAAGTATCTTAACCCCCTGCTTTAACCATTACAAAGTTGGCAAATATTTATGTCTTGTAACTACATTACCGTTATAGATACGTTAACGCAAAATGCAATAATTAGAAAGAAAATTGTGAATGATCCTGGTCCGCTCCTTCAAATTTACCGAGCCCTGGTAAGAACATTGTTTTATAGCTGCTTACGGAAGACGACGGCGTCGCAGCCGCCTATAAAGTGATCGGCGTAAGCCTCTATGTAGTCTGCGTTAGAGATATACGCCGCCGATTTGCGTCGTTTTTCGCACGCCGCCGTCGAATGTCAAAAACAAAGCACGTGTTTACTACTTTTAAAACTTTCATCACGGTCCTTGTAGTTTTAATTATGTAGATGCGCAAAGGATTATACGACTTTCACCGCCATGGAGATACGCATGATATCCACTTAGACTGCTTATGATGTCAAGAGCGGCACCTTGGCCGAATAGTTACTTCCTCATGTTTCAAGTGTTTTTTTGGTGTAGCTCGAAGCATAGCGCGACAAAGACATCCGTCAGAAAGGTCTTCGGAGCTACACCTTGAGCTTCTATGAAAATGACGTCGTCGAAGTATAGTTCGTAGTATGGCAGCGACTGGTGGTTGGGACTGCTACTGTTCGCACATCGGGAATTTTATCTCTAGAACTGAAGGCGCCCTTTGGGCGCGATCGGCAATAAAGCCAGCATTGATGCTAATCGTTAAAACTTGCCACGAGAGTCATGACTATTAGTAGATAATTGATAGCAACCGTAAGTCGCCTTTGTGCGTGACCATAATGTGATGATTTAAAGAAATCGTGCCGACGAGTGGTATTAGGTTAGCCCAGACATCTCCTTCGGTGAAACTAAGCTATACACGTGTGACCATTTTAAGAAGCAAGCAGCTATTTCCGAAATTTTCTGAACGATCCGCGAGATTTGAGGCAAAAACCGCGATCTTTCCGAAATGGCCGGAACGCGATTTCCTTAAATACATATAACAAAATCTTTCCAAATATGATTTTTTTAAATTTTCGCTTTACGAGCATCCAGATACTCTCCGCAAGTTAATGATATTGTTCCAGATCGTCAAACATGCCTATTGACTTCAGCACTAGTTTTCATATTCATGAATGTGGACAATGTGACACTCTGAAGTTCAGCCATTCAATTCAGAGGTTACGCCGTCACTTTGTCGGCGCGCCGACAAACCTCTAATATGTATGTATGTACATAATGTTACGGAATCTTTGAGGCATAATTTTTCTACAAATTTCAAAGCTTGATAATTTAAACCGAAGACCGATGACAATTGCAATATTTTATGGGTGGGGTGACATAAGCTCAAGGACATAAGTCTATTGACCTTATGACTTTGGCAAATGGCCATAAGTTTAACATGAAACTTTGCGCACGTATGACAATGTAATAATTTGGATGTGGGGTGACACAAGCTCAAAGGACATAAAGTCATTGCCTTATGACTACTTAAATGGCCATAAGTTTAATTAAACTTTTCACATGTGACAAGGACCGATGACGATGCAATAAATTTATGATGGTATGACATAACGTCAATTGAACCTTTCGACCACTGTTCAAATGACCGAAGTTAATTGAAGCTTTGCACCGTATCAAGGACCAATGATAATGCAATAGTTCAATGTGTTGTAACGTAACATAAGGTCACGGGCATAAGGTCAGTTTACCTATGACCCCTACAAAGTAGTCATAAGGCCATTTTACCGTATAACTATTTGGTTTTTGGTGATGATGGTCGATTGGGTATTTAAAGTGGTCACAGAGCCATTTGACTTTAGGGCCCTTCAAAGTTTGGTGTAGTGACCATTTAAGAAATATCCTTTGATCATGTGGACCATATTCGGAAAAAACGACCATAACCATATTTTTACAAAGTGAGATGAAAAACAAAAGCAAACATCGCTCGCATGATCAATTTTTACGTTAATTTCCAATCGCTTTTTTACTCGATTTTCCCACTGGAGCCAAATAAGAATGTGGAAATGTTAGTCACCGCGGATTTTTTATTCGATATTGTGTTTAGGGCGCATTTTAAGGAGTTATTCGTATACTTTTGTGTTGTTGGTGCGCATAGAATTTCAGCATACAAAAAAATATTCTTACAATAATATTATTATTTTTATTCCCATCCATTCCCATTTCTAAAACTTATCATCGAGTGATCACTAACAATTCCATTTTTTTTTTTTTGTTTCCCGATACAATCTTTGATAGGCACTAATTGAACCCCATAAACATATAACTATGATGTTGGTTTCATTGAAATCTTTACTTGGTTTTATCAAAAACAAAAACAAACCCTCTTCTTAATATTTTAAAATATTTTCAATTCGAAGGGTGAAAGGTGTGTGCTTTCATTGGAAGTGGTATTTTCTGTCGAATTGATTTGATATACTGTACATGCAGAAGAAATGCACACTCCTTAGGATAGTGCGTTTAGGTATGTACAGCGTCCTATAATAGGTGTAGGGGAGTCTATGTTCGTTACAACCTGGGATGGAACCCTCACCGATCTCCACTAAGGACACTTTAAGTACTGCAAACTGAAGCCCCTAATGATCTCATTGGGCTACTACAGTAGCGTCGCAATGCTACCTCACTGTTACAACTTGGCCAAAATGATCTACATCCCATTTACTAGGTAAGTTCGGTTGAACTGGCTTGTCAATAAAGACCTGCACATAGACTGAAATGTGTTCAGAGTGTTTACCAAATTTGTTTTGACGATCAAACGGATAACACGCCAAATTTTGACCAAAACTTATCTAAAAGTTTTTTTTTGGACCTATGTAGCTTAATTGCTGCCTCTAGATCTGGCAACTCGCCGCCTCTACTACTTCAGCCTTGCTCACGAGCGCAGACCACGAACACATCTGGTGTTACGGGCGAGCCTAAATTATAAGCATGTGACGCTCGAAGGCAGCGTGTTGTAGTATGCCCACGTGAGCCTCAAGTCTTTTCTTCTTTCGCGATATGAACAAACATTTTTGCTAGAAGAAAACTTACATACTTTTTTGGTACAAGTCGGCCTCCTTTAAGTACCGTTGCTTAGGTTAAACTCAATTTGCTTTTTATTCCTTTTCATTACTCGTTTTATGTACACTTGGCCTTACGTAAACATCCCCGATTCATTGGTGGTTAATAATTGGGAACCTTAAAAGATTCTAACAAAGCGCTTAATCAATCCCCGCAACAATAAATGATTTCAAAACAAATGTAAATAAAAAAGCCAACTAAAATTACTTTCGTGAACAAATGAAATAAGCAAGCTGGAGCTATGTCACAACACCATCATAATAATACGTGTAGAATGGTGGAAATGTAAGTAATACACAATAAACATGTCACAGCCGAATTGCAGTGTTTGAAAGAGTGATGAGACGATGGTGAAGGATGCAACGTTTTGAGTGGGATTGTCCCTGAAGGCGTCAACAGTGATTACGCACCACATGACAGAAAAACTACTAAATGTTTATTTGAGTACGTCTAAATATATGGGCATTTATCGGACGGAAAAAGGGGCTAAAGCCTAATACTCTGATTGTTAAGCTCATATCTGCAGCCTCCCATGGCCTGGAAGAACATAGCAACCCTATCGCCAATAACAGCTCGTCACAATATTCCACGTCTTCAACAATGCCAGAAGGAGTAAGCCACTTACTATGTGATGTAGGCATTTATCATAAACGACACCGAAGGTCCTGGTGTAAGACACGGGAAAAGCTACCTAAGAATCCTTTAGACAAAGTTTGTTTCAAGCTCGCTATTACTCGCCTTATATTTAGTTAATTTTTTTTTAATTAGGAAGCCAAAGGAAACTCCTTAATAATACACATGCCGACGCATCTTAGATCCAGAAACCGGACTATATATTTTCGAAGTATTTTGGTGCTATAATCGAAATCTGGCCTCAAAATTGCTCTTCAGCTTCTGTTTTTGCGAGATATCTAACCTAAAAGTGCAAAAAACACAGTTTTTTGCCTTATTTTGAGGTTATGTAGCCTTGCAGATTTTTCTTCACCAAAATTAAAGGATGCATCTTTAAATACAGTCTTTTTCTTTCAAAGGCGTTGAGTTTGCTCAATATCATTTTTTTTTTTTTCGTGAGGATATCGCATTTTGAAATTTCATGTTTCTAAATTTTCCTACACCTGAAAATCGATTCAGATAACATAGACATGATATAGTCGATTACTATTTCTTGAATTGAGTCTATTTTTCTTAAAATTTTGTCTCACACCATAAGTGGCTAACTCACCACACCCTACACCTATCTAACCCTCGGTACCGAGTCACACACAGCCCTGACCCCGAAACCACCCCTTCATACCGCAAGCAGGCTACCCACTTAACCCTGGGAAGCGTTTACTCGCATATTTTTCTAAAATAAGTCTTATTTATCTAGATATCTCACACCACAAGTGGGCTAACCAACTTAACTCCTAATCCACCACCCTCGTATCTCCTAAGAGAAACATGAAATTTCAAATGCAGTATCTACGCGAAAAATAAAAAATTATATTTGAGCAACGCAAACGCCATTGCAAGAAGAGGACATGTATGTAGACAATCATCCTCTATTTGGTGAAGAGAAAACATCTGCAAGGCTACATAACGTCAAATAGTGAGCAAAACGGTGTTTTTGCACGTTAGGATTCCTCAAAACCAGACTGATAGAGCAATTCTGAGCCAGATTGGATTCAGCGCATCAGAAACCTTTGGAAATATATATCTGGTTTTCTGGTTCTGAATGGATTGATGTTTGGTTCAATTTTGTCGGCCTGTGTAAGCTTCCCGCGGAAGCGTGGAAGAGTGCATGAGTCTTTGGAAAATTCCTTCAGGAAACCCGTGCTTCACTGGAGTACTTGAAAGATGTATGTAGTTAAGAGCCAGCGATGACAATGAGAAATCCTCAAGTTTTTATAGAGCACTAGGCTCATGTTCACGATGTCGCACTTACACGGTATTTCTTCACTACGTTAAGCTATTTCTGGACCAAACAGGTTTTAGTTGTAGTGCTCCATGTAGCAAAGAGGTTGCATAAGCCTACTAACTTTTTTTAAGTGCTATAAGTCTCTCGGGACCTAATGGCATATCCCGTTGCAGGCTGCCAGATATTTTCTCAACTGCTTGAAGGTTGGCCTCCTAAAGCGGAGAGCGGCTCTCACGTTTCCCCTAAGGATAATCGATATCTCGTTTTGCGGACGATCTAAAATGGCTTACGCAGTGTGAGCGGGAGTTCCTGCAACAATTCAGGTCAAGTCCATTTCCATGAACAGTTCTCGCACCTTTCCACACTCATCGAATTTTACAATGCACTGTCGAAGCGTAAATGAAGATTCTGGAAACTCCTCTATCGCAACCTCCCACAACTTAAGGGTTTCAGGCAGGGAACTTCTCAAATATATATACTGGGTAGAGTAAACGGTATTCCCCAACGAGGTTTTTTGAAAACTCGTTAGCTTTTTAATACAAGTTTGTCATTTGGTATCAACGGAGCTTTAGCGCGAATTACAGTCATAGTAGACTTGTCAAATCAAGCCATTCTGAAACCCCCAGTTGCCCATTGTGGATTACCGTCCTATATAGTACCATACATACAGAGTAAAGATTCCTCAAGGCAGTTATCTGTTAACTGATAGAAGAATCAGACGAACATAAAGACTTCGAGTTTTGTGCTTTCTTTACATGGAAGGGCTATTCAATATTTTGTGTCGGCTGCTGTAAACAGGCTTCGGCGCCGAACCGCTCTGGTTCTGTTCGTCTAAGGATTATTGCGGGAGGATGTTCATCAGAAGTGCGGGAACTGTACAAGAGTTTTCAAGAGAGCTGTTTCTACTACCGATCGTGCAATGGGCAGCAACCTAACCTAGTTTTTCCGTATGATAGGCCTATCTTCTGATGCA